>MU274003.1:0-12392 GCA_022160365.1 Vararia minispora EC-137 | reverse complement strand
GATGGCGATGTGATCCTGTATACGGAGGATTATACGGAAGACCCAGATGAGTTGTCCATCCCTGTACGCGCCGGCTCTACCAAGTCACAACAGCTGGCAGAGGCGGCCCTGGCAAAGCAGAAGGTCAAGACTTTCGACGAAATGGTTCCCGAGCAATACCGTGATTTCACCAAGGTTTTCGATAAGGTGGCCTCCGAACGTCTCCCGGAACGAGGCGTCTGGGATCACGCCATCGACCTTAAGGACGACTTTATGCCCAAACCCTGCAAACCGTACCCGCTGTCGCCCGCTGAACAGACCGAATTGGACAACTTCCTCAATGAGCAGCTGTCTAAAGGCTACATTCGGCCGTCCAAGTCACCCATGGCAAGTCCCTTCTTCTTTGTTAAAAAGAAGGACGGACAACTACGACCCGTCCAGGACTATCGACAACTTAACTCCGGCACGGTCAAGAACGCTTATCCCTTACCGCTTGTCAATGAAATCGTCGATAAACTTAAGGGTGCCCGCATCTTTTCTAAAGTCGACGTCCGATGGGGGTACGAAAACATCCGGATCAAGGAAGGCGACGAATGGAAGGCCACCTTCCGAACGAATCGCGGGTTGTTCGAACCCCTGGTAATGTTCTTCGGCCTCACGAACTCTCCGGCCACCTTCCAAGCGATGATGAATGAGGTCTTCAAGGACCATGTCGCCGAAGGTTTAGTCATTATCTATATGGACGACATCCTTGTATTCACGGACACCCTCGAACGACATCATGATGTTATGCGACGAGTTCTCCAGCGGTTGCAGGACAATGACTTATACCTGAAACCAGAGAAATGCCTCTTCGAACAAACGGAGGTTGAATTCCTAGGTCTCGTCGTCTCACACGATAACGTCACGATGGATCCGGTCAAACTCGGCGGTATTGAGGAATGGCCTGTTCCCACCAAGGTCAAGGAAGTACAATCCTTCCTCGGCTTCGCAAAATTCTATCGTCGCTTCATCAAGGATTTCTCAACCGTGGCGCACCCGTTGTTCGAACTAACCAAAAAGGACACTCCCTGGAACTGGTCGGAGGACTGTCAGCTCGCCTTTGAACGGCTCAAAGCTGCGTTCACTTCTTCACCAGTTCTTCTCATGCCTGACCACGAAAAACCATTCCGAGTCGAATGCGACGCCTCTGACTTCGCCACCGGTGCTGTCCTCAGCCAAGAGGGCGAAGACGGTCAGTGGCACCCTGTCGCATACCTCTCTAAGTCCTTTAACCCGGCCGAACGCAACTATGATATTTTCGATAAGGAACTTCTCGCGATCATCCGAGCGCTCAAGGCATGGCGACATCACTTGGAAGGGGCCAAGCATATGGTACAAATCCTGATAAACCACAAGAACCTGGAATACTTCACACAGGCCCAGAAGCTGAATCGCCGACAAGCCCGATGGTCCCTATACCTGTCGCGATTCGATTTTGAACTCTGTCACAAACCCAGGAACACCAATCGCGCGGACGGTCTATCATGACAACCCGATCATTCAAAGGGAATCGATCAGGACAATACGGAGAAGGTCCTCTTCCACGTGTGGGCCGCAAGGCCAACCAACGTCGACGACATTCGGGAGCGCATCCAAACTTCGAAGACGATCGACGATGAAGTCTTGCAGGCCCTGGCAACGATCACCAAGGATGGACCCTCCTCACTGAGCCGCACCCTCGGCGATTGGAAGCAGGAAAACGGCTTCACGTTCTATTGCGGTTGCATCTATGTTCTGGCAGATTCGGACCTACGACGCGACATCGTACGTCTTTGTCACGACACACCCGGTGCCGGACATCCAGGACGCTTCCGGACGCAGGAGTTGGTAACGCGCGACTTTTGGTGGCCGGGTATGTCCGTCTTCATTCGCGACTACGTCAAAGGCTGTGCCGTCTGTCAGGTCACCAAGAACCTCACACACAAGCCGACGATCCCCTTGCTCCCGAATCCTGTTCCAGAACAGCCCTTCCAGATCTTGACCACCGACTTCATTATGGACCTTCCTGAATGCAAGGGCTACAATTCGATCGCCGCCTATGTGGACCGCGGATACAAGATGGTCTACCTGGCGCCAACAAACAAGATGGTCGACAGCCTGGGGTCCAGCGATCTGTTTATGCGCTACGTCTTTCCCCACACCGGTTTAATGGAACAGCTTATCTCTGATCGCGGACCCCAGTTCGCGAGCGCCACTACGCAGGAACTAATGAAACGACTCGGGATCAAGTCCACGCTCAGCACCGCCTATCACCCGCAGACCGATGGACAGACTGAGCGCTTCAATCAAGAACTTGAACAGTATCTTCGGGCGTTCTGCAACCACCGGCAAGACGACTGGGTGGACTGGCTACCCATCGCGCAGTTCGTCCACAACTCACGCGTACACTCGGCCACCGGCAAGTCACCCTTTGAGCTCCTCTATGGCTTCACCCCCCGCTTTTACCCAGATGTCGCCACTAAGTCCGACTTCCCCGCTTTAACCGAACGCCTCGAACGGCTAAAAGAAGTCCGCGAAGAAGCCCAAGCAAGTCTACAGATGGCCGCAGAGGTTATGCGCGATCAACATGGTGACTCAAAGGCAACCTTCGCCCCGTTCAAGGCCGGAGACAAGGTATATCTCGAAGGCAAGAACATCCGCTCCACGCAACCCAAGGCCAAGCTTGGAGCCAAGCGATGGGGCCCGTTCACGATCGTCGATGTTCTGGGACCACTCACATACAGGCTTAACATTCCGAAAACGTGGAAACATATACACCCCGTCTTCCACGCCTCGATCCTCACGCCCGCCATCGACACCGACGCTCACGGACCGAACTACCTCGAACCGCCCCCTGAGCTGATCGATAACGAGGAAGAATGGGAGGTCGAGATCATCGATGGAGGACCGGTCGGACGAGGATTCAACTACCTCGTCCACTACGTCGGCTATTCGGACACCGAGAACCGCTGGACACCCATGAGTCAACTCAAGAATGCAAAGGAAGCGATCGCTGAGTACCACGAGTGTCATCCTTCTGCACCCAAACCGCAGAACCTCGCTCAATTCTTATCAGGGAAAAGCAAAACCACACCCCAACGTGCTCCCGGCGTAAGCACGCCCTAAGAGGGGGGTAATGTTACGGTTTGACGCCTCACCGACCCTATTGGCGCCACACCATAACCTCGGCACACGCCCTAACATCGGCTCAGCACGCACCGAACGCCTCACCAAACGCGCGCCTCAATAGATGCGCGTCACTTCGACAAGCACGCGCTTCGCAACAGGTGCGCGCCTCCTATAGAAGCGCCGTGTCAGCGCATATCTATAAGCTGCCCGGACCTCGGTCAGCAACAACGACTAACAGGCATCAGTCACAGCCTCGGCATTACTCATCACCTCGGCGATGACTCATGCTTAGTCGCCGCCTTATTGTCCCTCCGCTTACATAACTATCTCGCGCACGGACCATGTATTAGTATATAAGGACTCCCTGTCTCCCTGTATTTCCCCAGCTCGTCCACTTGTCCCACCAAGTGACTTCACAATCCTACTTCTCTTGCCTTCCCACCCCGTCGCCTCAAGCTCTCTTCCGCTTATCACTAAGTCCGTGCAGCCCGGGGGCAACCGCTCGATAAGTCCTGACACCTGTCCCGTCCCGCTTCGACACTATGACCGCCGCCTGGCGCACGCTAGTGGTACAGCGGTACCACCTTGCCGAAGACGTTCCCCTAGACAACTGGTGGGACCATGTGTCTTTGTTGCTTGTGTGTAGTCTCTGTTTGCGCATCCCGGCGACCTACACTCCTATCCTAGACGGCAAACGCCCAGCTCGATCCGTCTGAGTCACTTCTCGATGCACTGGAGCACCTGGCCTTGACTTGCGACGCGTACCTCTCCCTGCCGGCCACCGAACGCCTCGACAGCCCGCTGCGCTACACTTGGCCCTCTACCGAATGCCTCTTGCAGGGCCTGGAGCACTCGCATGCGGAGTGGTTCCACGCCAATATTGAGTGCGGGCTGAACGGGTCCCACGCCGAATGGGCCTGCGACCTACGCAACTGCCGTGCCGGTCTGCACTACACCTACGCCGAGGGCCGGATGAGTGGTCCCACCTTCCATGCCGCCTGGATCGCCCTATACTCCAACCCGCTGCCCGGTCGGCTGATGCTCTTATCTCGGATAAGTCACGCTTGATTGGCTGCGCGCAGGAATCTGGAGTTCGAGCGGGATGGGTTCCATGACGGCCCGGTGACGGATAGGGGCCCGGTCGCTCTTAGTAGCCACTTGTACTGCCTGGGTGTGCGTGCTGTGTCAGCCGAACTCGCCTGCTCGGAGGGTTCCCTCATATTGGAGTGGGACCGGGTCGCAGCCGCCCGGCCAGCTGTTCTTCTTGTCGGGACGGGGGTCCATCCCCAGTGGGACGCGCCTCAGCGCGGTTTGACGTGCGCTCGAGACGCCCGAGAGATGCCGCTGCGAGACGCTAGACACGTGCCGCGAGTGATCGGACCACGGCGAGTCAAGCCGTGGGAAGCGGACGGTTAGAACCAAATAAGGTTTGCATGCCGGGCGTCGCGTGGCTGATCGGGACCTCGTGCCCGGACGGAGCCCAATGTGGTTAAGGGAGTGCCGCCGCTACCCTGTGCCGGTGTAGGGCGCTAGTAGTGAAAACCGCTCCGCGTACACGTGTCGCCGGTGACGCTCTTGTGGTGAAGTGTGCGTGAAGCTCAAAACGCGCAGATCGTGCCGTGTGGGCGTCCCATTACATCCAGTGGCTGTCCCGGTGCACCTGGCGTCATGTAGCGCCGCCCTGCTCCGCCGTGCACATTCGCCTTAAGCTGGGACGAGTAGAGACAGTGTGCCCTTTCGCTTTTCCACCCCGTAACTCGTCACCATGTCTGCGCCGTCCGCCGCCACCACTACCGCTGTCCAAGAGATGGAGGTCCTACTGGCCCACTTTCCCGATCTGACGCCGCCGCTGCTGTTCTTGGCAGCCTCCATCGTCCCGATCGGTCACCGAGCGACCCTGACTAACGCCTCGGCACTCCGCGATGCCCTCCACCCCGTGACGACCCTGTTGTGCGACCGCTCCACGCAGTTCTGGAGGCGGTACTCGTCTTGGCTCAGAGTAACCGCCTTCGGGCGCACTCTCTCGTCGCCCGACGCTCTCCGGCAGCAAGAGGCCAGTTTCTTGCGGCAGCTGGGCCTCAGTAGGTCGCACTTTTTGGGCCCGGAACTGGTAAGTCCGCCCCCGCCTTCGTGCCGACCGTGTCCGACGCCTAGTAGGACCGCATACTGGACTCCCGCTTCTTGGTGTTGGACGCCTTCTTCCACCACGTCGGGCTCGGATACATAGGCGCCTCCTCAATGCGCACCATGGTAGATATGTGCGACATCGTGGGCGTGCCCAGCGTGGACCTCATCCTCCTGGAGGTGGTCGCATGCCATATCCCTGTGCCCCTGTTCCCGTCCCGTCAAACCGTCTTGGACCGTTTCCGCTGTCTGGCCGATGACGACCTGCCACCCACCAACCTCTTCGTCCCTACCGTCCCGCTACCCGACTCTCCCCTTGGTCGCGCCATCGCCGCTTGGATCACTGCTCACGGCGCGCCCCGCCTGTACGTCCCGGTCTCGGAAGACTCAGCTTTCTTGGCGTCCACCTTGCTCGAGCTGGACTGGGATGACGACTTGAACGAGCCGGCGTCACCGGTCGCGCCTAGCGTTCCCCCGTCCGTCTCTCCGTCCACTCCATCTGGCTTCTCCTTTCCCGCCGGTGCCTCGGTCCCGCCTGCGCCCTTACCCGCTCCTGCTCCCACCATCCCATCTACTCCGGCTCTTGTCGCCTCGGTTTTGCCTACCCCGGCTCCGACTCTGGTCACCGTCCCTGCCGCGCCCATACCTCCGGCTCCTGCTGCCATGCCTCCTCCACCCGCACCGTTCGTCCCACCGGTCTACAACCTGGCCGGTGACCCCGTAACCCTGCCTGCCTCGCCGGCCGTGCCGCCCTCCGAACCCGAGGTAGCAGTCCTGCTCGACAACGAGGACCCGCCTCCGCCCGCGGCAGCGGTTGATGCCAGCTCCACCAGGGACGACGAGGAGGTCGATAAAGTCATCGCCGCCTCCGACAGCGAAGGCAGCACGCAGGCCGCGGTCGTGGAGTCCAAGGACGAGGACGGCCTCGATCCCGTCGACGCCGGCTACCCGCGCGCTAACACGATTCGACTTCCTTTCATCGGTGGCGCCCCGGCCGTGGGTTTCGACGCGCGTGTCAACATCGCCACTCTCGCCGCCGACTTCAGCGCGCACAACTACTGGGACCGTGGCGCTCGGCTGAGTCGGAAGCGCGCGCACGACGGTGGCGTCTTCTTCCTGCTCTGGCCAGAGCTTCCGCAGTGGCGTGAGACCGACGGATCGCTGAGTGCCACCAAGCCGGTCATCACGCCCTTGGAGGTCTGGCAGGTACGTCCTGCTTCCCTCTCAAGAGTCCCGTCACTGTAGCTCACGGTTGTAGGTCCCCTACGAGCTGGCATGCGGACGGGACCGGGGCCCGTTGTCGCTCATGCCCGCTGGCACGCGCGACCGGGACCGCCGGTATTGCTTCTTGTCCTGGGGCACGCGCATGGAAGACGGCGAGCGCGTGGTCTACCCATTCCGCCACGTCTGTCTCGCCTGTTGGACTCTCACTGGCGGGGATACACGCAAGGCACGGTCTACGCCTTGCTGGGACTCGCGGGACGAGACGAAGATCTTGGACGCCATCCCGAGCGATTGTATGTCCTTCTTCTTGATGTTCGCCACTGCGCTAACTCCTTTCAGTTGTCGACGACCCCGTTGCATACTATACCCGGCTGCGGGACAGGGACATGCGCGAGGAGAACGACGAGCCCGTGGACCGTCCCATCGAGGCCGGTGGCGGGCTTCGCCGCTCGATCAGCAGCGCTCCGTCCCGCAGCGCCACCAGCTCCGCCGCCACCAGCTCCACCACCGCCAGCTCGGGACCTTCTCTCCGGCCCCGCGGCAAGGTCAAGGCTGAGGGGTCGGTACCAGACAAGGGCAAGGGGCGGGCGCGGCCGTCCGCCGCTGCTACTGCCACGCCAGTGTCAGTGCCGGAGGCTTCCGCTAGCAAGGCCTGCGTCAAACCGCGGATGGTAGTTCGGCAGCCGTCGACTGCTGCTCGCGCCAGTCCCGCTGCTGAGCCCATGGAACTGGATCCACCCGCCTCCCCCACCGTCACCTGGACGCTGTCCCGCTGGGCCGAAGCCTACATTCACGCCTCTTTTGGTGAGGACAACGGTCTGGCTTCAATGACCTGGCTCTTGGAGGAGAGTGCGGCCGTCTTCGGTTGGCTGCAGATGCACGCGCTCGCATCCACCAGCCGCTGCCGACGCACTCCTCGCCCAACGTCACCCGGCTGTTGGTAACAAACGGCCGCGCACCAGTACCGCCAGCGAAGGGTCCCGTGCGGTGTGAGGCCGTCCCGCTGTGTGCGACTTGTGGAACAGGGGGGAACTTGCATAATTTATATCGAGACATCGCGCCTCCGCGCACTCATCTTTTGTACATCGTCCGGCTTTCTTGATTAAAATATGCACTTTGCTGTCTTGCAGCCTGAATCGCGTGAATCGTTTGAATATTGTACATGCTGAATGCACAACAAAATCTTGGTGGATCCTCCCCCTCACTGAAATTCTGACTGTCCCCGGTCATCCGCCGCTCGCCCATCGCTCCCTGCCAGTCCCGCTCCCGTCATCACATCCAGAACCACGTTCGCACGCAACGGGACGTCCTCCGGGTCGTGCGTCCGATCCGCACGCATCTCCGCCAGTCGGTCCCATGACACGTCGAGCACCCGGGCGACCTCCTCCGCGGGCCACGCTCTGCGCGCTTCATACGGCACGACCCGGAAGGCTGCCACCGGATGCTGGAAGACGGTCCTGTCAAGGTCCGCAATAATGAAGGCGCCGCCGCGCGTCCGGTCCACCACCACGAGCGGCCCGTAGTACCGAGGCTTGCCCTTCTTGTTGTGGGACTTCTCGACACTCGAGTTCCGGACCAGCACCAGGCTGCCCGCGGTAAGACCATAGTCCCATACCATTTCTGTGTGGCGCTGTTCTGCCTTGAAGGCCGCCTCGACGTGGGACTGAAAGACCGACGAGTAGATCCGCCGAAGCTGCTCTGTACGACGCTGTAGTTGACGGGCCCGGAATGCGAGTAGGTTCTGCGATGAAAGCGGTCCCGCCGGCGGCTCTACGAGGTACGTTGCCTGTACAATGTCCAAGGGCATGACCGGCTTGGTCCCGGTTACTATGAAGTACGGCGACACGCCGAGGCGATGGCGTGGAATGATGCGGTCTGCCCAAAGCACTGAATGGAAGGCCAAGGGCCAACAGGACTCGTCTCCGTCTGCCGACTTGATGAGAGCCTGCCTGAGGTCCCAGTGCCTGCGCTCGACAATCCCGTTTGCCTGCGAGTTGTAACCCGAGATGCGGATGTGCGTGATCCCGTACCGCTCTAGGTAGCGGCAGGCCTTGACCCACGGGGTCCCGTTGTCCGTGACGATCTCCCGCAGCGCACCCCACCAAGTGATGATCATCTGGTAGAGGAATTCGCCGAGCATTTCCGCCGTTTCTGTCTTGCGTAACATCTTGGCCTCGATGAAGGACAAAAGTGAACAACGGGCCGCTACGACGCGGTCGAACGAACAGGCCCTCGTCATGAGCATTGTGTCGGCGAACACCTTACTGAACAGGGGCGCCGGCTCCGCTACCACTGGCGGGACGCGTATGTGACGCAAGCGACGGACCTGGCACTCCTGACAAGTCTTGACGTACCACATGGCGTCGCTCTGCTGACCGGGCCAATAAAAGCGTAGGGAGAGGACAGAGTACGTCGCCCAGAATGAGTGGTGCCCGGACTCGTCATGCGCCAGCTGCAGCAGCTGGTACCGCTCCGTCCCGCTAGTTACCACCAGCCTCCGGTCAAAGTCCACCGACTTATGCCACAGGCGGTCATCGGGGCTGAGCCAATAGTGCTGGCACAGCCGCAGGAGACGGTCCCAGTCCGCGTCAGGGAAGGCTTCTCGGCCCTGGTCTTGGCTGAGAACACCTGGCAGTAGTCCAAGCAGTCGGTCTTGGTCCCGCTGATTCTTCGTGCGTGGAATGTCCTCATACGTGGCCGGGACGCCAGGCAATCCCTGCTGTGGCGTGTCTTCTAGCCTTCGCTCCGTCGCCGCCAACGGACCCTCCTCCTCCGCCTGCCGCCTACTCGCCCTCGTCCGAGCTCCCGTCCCGCTATCCACTGCTTCGTCCCACTCCACCACGTCATCTCCATCCAAGGCCGATGCTACGGCTTGACGCCTCACCCACACCCCACGGCGCCTCACCATAACGACAGAAACACACCCAACATCGGTTACGACGCATCGGACGCCTCGTCAAGCGTGCGCCTCGACTAGACGCGCGCCATCGCAACAAGCGCGCGCCCCAACAAGCGCACGCCTCCTACAGAAGCGCCTTGTCAGCGCATATCTATAAGCGGCCCAGACCCTAGTCAGCAGCGACGACCAATTGGCATTAGTCACAGCCTCAGCATTACTCATCACCTCGGCAATGACTCGCGCTTAGTCGTCTCCCTATTGTTCTTCCGCTTACGTTATTGTCTCGCGCACGGACCAGGACACAGTATATAAGGATCGTTGTCTCATTGTAATTTTCTCAGCTCGTCCACTTGTACTACCAAGTGACTCGCAATACCAAACGCCCTCCCCCTTCTTCTTCTTCGCCGCTTCAACCTTCCCGTCCTCACTAAGTTCATGCAGCCCGGGGGCTACCGCTCGCTAAGTCCTGACATTTGGACGAGCTCCCCTCACCCCGCTCTGCACACGCTCACCCCTTCTTAGTGGCACGCGTCACCATCGACTGGGACCTCGGTTTCCTCAACGTCGAAGCCGCCCCCGTTACCCCGTTCGCTGACTACTCGGACGTCGACCAGTTCGCGTTCGCCGCCGGACGCATTCGCCAGGACCCCGCGTCCTTCAACAACTCATACGTCTGCGTGCGCACAGTCTTCGACCGCAACAGCGCTCGCCGCGTCACGACATACGCATACGTCAGAGCCCGGCAGAGCCATAGCCCGGAGCTCCAATGACCGCGCATCGTCTTCCAAGTCCTAGACATCTTCCACGTCCACGACACCACCACCACCAGCTTTCGTATCCGCCCACGGCGCACACTTGTAGAGCGTCGTCTACGCCGCACCCTCAACTTTTCCCTGCGCCCTCCAAATAGGGGAATCTTCGACAATGTCCGCCAAGCCCTTGACGAGAACGAGCGAGGGAATCATAGGAGGAGGATTAGCTGCCCCACCTTTTGTACCGTGTAGCACACAACGACCTGAAGAAGGCGTTGATAAATCGAACGATTTCGTGCGTTGATTGCCCATCATTTCTGCGCCTAGCACTCGTGCGACTCCTAGACCCGACCCCGACCTAGAGGACGACGAATGCGTCCCTCTAGCACACAGAACCCAGACCCCAACATCCGATGTTCCATCACAGACCTCGGAAGACGAAGAGAACCTTCCGGCCCTCACTGCCGATCTAATCCCCGCAGGGTTCCGAGTAGCACCCGGCGGTAACTTCCTCTTCGCACGCACCCACACCGGCGAGTACCGAGTCGGTTGGCAGTGGACCCGTGATTTCCACCCCATCTTCAATTGGGAAAGACACCCACCATCTCGGAGACTCGTACCTCCACCGACACGATTTTATCGCGGCCGAAACTCTCGGACGTGCCGCACAGGCCGTCTCTCGTGCCCGATCCAGAGCATCTAACTGCTCACAGCCCCCGACCCAGCCTCCAACTCGACCGCCGACCCACCTTCAGTCCACCATGGTCGGCACACCCCCACCCACGTCTGTTGCCGGACCGGCGTTCCGACCGGCCAGCACGCGCCCAACAGAGCGCACCGAAGAAGAACAACCGCAGCCCAGACCTGCGGCGCCCGCAGCCACCCGAAGCACTACCCGGGTAGTCGAAGAATTCAAACGGCAGAGCAACCCTGCCGAGGACGAAACCGAAACCGTCACAGACACCGGTAAGATGGGCGGCACCCCAAAGCCGTTCAAGGACGACTGCAACGACGCGCGAAACTATCGCACACATTGCATGATGCACTTTATGTGCAATCCGAAGACGTTCAAGACGGACCTGAGCCGCATCAATTTCTTCTGTCAGAACATGGACGGCGACATGTCCAAGAAATGGGCCGCCTCTGTCCTTGAAGAAGTGATGGAAGACCAGCTGAGTCGCACCTTCCTACCGTGATGGTCGCTCACGCGCGTCTTCGAAGTATTCGTCGCGCAGTTCTCCCCGGTCGACGAGGAGACCAAGGCCCAAGCGGAGCTCGAGGAAATCGAGCAGGGCAAGGATACCGCAGCTGACTACACGCTGCGATTCAATGTAACGGCCAAGCGGGCTGGCTACAACGAGCACGCGGCGCTCAGGTTCTACCACAAGGGCCTGAACGCCAACCTGCGCAGCAAGGTCGACGCGAGCGAGCCCTCGCATATCGCCACCCTGGGAGAATACCAGGAGGTGGCGAAGCAGAAAGATGAGATGTGGCGACGCGAGCGCGTCGAACACCAGGCATGGGGCAAAGGTACGCCCTCCGCCAAACGCTCAAGCGACGGCGCTGGCACTGCCCCACAGGAGAAGCGGCCGGTCAAGATCGCGACGATCACGAGCAGCAGGAACGGGCGCCCCGGAAAGCTCACCGAGCTGGAGCGTGAGTACCTGTGCAACAACGGCGGCTGCTTCTTCTGCCGCAAGATCGGGCACGTCATACGCGACTGCCCGGAGCGCGTCGCGGCAGGCATTCCGGCATGTGAACCAGGCCCCTCGCCAACAGTGCAGACGGCCAAGGTCGAGAAGGACGTCAATGAGGTGGAGGCCCTGGTAGCGCGCATCAAGGCGCTTGGAGGAGGGGCGATGGACCGGGCTAGCAAGGCGCTAGGCCCGGCAGATTTTTAGGTGGTCCTCGCGCAGCATCGTCACGTAGGACCCCGCTTTCGACTCGGAATTCCGGGGCATTCATGACCCGGTTCTTATTTGTGTGTCCCCCAGCTTTTTTTGACGCGTCGTCATTTGGCACAAAAGGAAATTTTTTCCACCCTCAAGTCACTTCGTTTATAGCTGCTTTATAGGTGGCTTTGCAGCCATATACCTTGTTAGCATTTATTAATACCTCTCTAGTACTAGTGTCTGGGTCTATATAAGCTGGGTTATTAAGCATACAAATGTGTGACTCTAAAAGGTACTTGCTTTTCAGTTAGTATAAGTATACTTACTTTTTTTAACTATTCTAACAACTTTTACATACTTTCAAGTCAGGTC
>MU274002.1:0-12443 GCA_022160365.1 Vararia minispora EC-137 | reverse complement strand
TTCCACTCCCCATTCGCGCACGCCTGCCTCAACCTTCTCCACGACTCGAAGGAGGGACTCCAATTCAATATATGTGATCTTCCAACCTCGTACTGCAGAAATGCAGGTATCCCAGATCTCCAGTCCCGCGTTGAGCAGCGCATCCCTCCCAGTCTCTCCTATGCCTGTCGTTTCTGGGATGATCATCTGGAACACGCACCACTCTCGCCTGAACTTCTTCAGCTTGTTCGTTCGCTTTTCGGGCAGAAGCTCCTCTTTTGGTTCGAGGCCCTCAGTTTAATGGGCTCGATGAGTTTGGCTATGCCCGCGCTCTCGTCGCTACAAAGGTGGATGACCACAGAATCCAGTGAGGTGCCGTTTCATTTTCCCCTCTCGCTCTACATCTTACTAAGTGAAGATCCAGACAGATTTTGCGGAGCTCAAGGCACTTGTGCACGACGCCGTGTACTTCCTCCGCTCGTTCGGCAGCATCATGGCCCAGAGCGCCCCTCACATCTATCTATCAGCTCTTCCATGGGCCCCTGCATCCTCGGCTGTTGCCTACACGTATAGACGGCACTTCTCCAACACTCTTTCTGTCACGCGGGGCCAAGCGCAGAGCTGGCCCGCTTTACAACTTACAATCCCGACTACTAGTCTGATCTTCAGTGTTGCGTTTTCTCCAAATGGAGATCGTATTGTCTCTGGCTCACATGCTGGCAATGTCCAAGTGTGGGATGCGACGACGGGCGAAGCAGTCACCGAGCCGCTTACAGGACATACAGGCTGGGTCCGGTCTGTTTCCTTTTCCCCCGACGGCGACCGTATTGTTTCCGGCTCAGACGATAAGGCTGTTCGCGTGTGGGATGCCGCGACAGGAAAAGAAGCCTCCTGTCTTACGGGCCATACACATTTCGTCAGAGCTGTTGCTTTCTCCCCTGATGGAACCTGCATTGCCTCCGGCTCTGATGACGGCACGATCCGGGTGTGGGATGTAGCGACAGGACAGGCAGTCGCACAGACCCCTGAGGGACACACAGCAGGGATCTATTCTATTGTGTTCTCTCCAGACAGCGAATACATCGCCTCAGGTTCCGCCGATCGCTCCCTTCGTATCTGGAATGCGAAGACGGGGAAGTCATTCATTGACCGCCCGTTAGAAGGTCACACAGGTGCCATCAACTCCGTTGCATACTCTCCCCAGGGCGACTGCATCGCATCAGGCTCTGAGGACAAGACCATCCGCATATGGGATGCAAAATCCGGCAATCGTATTGCCGGGCCGTTCGAAGGGCACACAGACGGAATCACCTCCATTGTCTTTTCCTCGAACGGAGACAGTGTCATTTCCTGCTCCAGGGATCGGAGCATCCGGGTGTGGGACGTGGCGACGGGTGAAGCTCATGGTGGACCATTCGAAGGACATACATCCGAGTCCTCGATCTACTCCACCGCCACCCTCTCGCCCGATGGCAATCGTATTGCATGGGGCTCGAGCAATGACACAATCTGTGTCTGGGACGCAACAGCGCATGCCCGCACTGTCTCTGCCAGTGATGCATCTGAAGGACATTCGGGATGGGTCTATTCTGTCGCATTTTCTCCCGATGGCAAACTCGTCGCATCCTGCTTCGGTGACGGGACGGTCCGTTTATGGGACGCAACGACGGGCGCACCTGTTCTGGAACCGCTTCAGGGCCATCAGGGCCACGTTTGGCAGGTTGCATTCTCGCCGGACGGGTCGCTCATTGCCTCGTGTTCGTGGGACGACACTATCCGGGTGTGGGATGTCTCAACCGGGCAATGCATTCATGGTCCATTCAAGGAATTCGGCCCTCGATGCATCGCATTCTCCCCCGATGGCGAGCATCTCATCGGAGGCGATGACAAAGGCACCATCTGCTTTTGGAATGTCTCCAGTGGCAAAGTAGTTCGTGGGCCATATACAGCGCACTCCGGCTCCATCAACTCTGTCGCCGTATCACCCGACGGCACCCGCATAGTCTCAGGTGCAGACGACTGCAAAATTAGCGTGCTGGACATCCAGACGGGCAAACACATTGTCCCGTCCTTCGAAGGGCACTCAGATCGCGTCTGGTCCGTGACCTTCACCCCCGACGGCGAGCGCATCATCTCGGGCTCCGCAGACAAGACAATCCAGATTTGGGATGCGAGGACAGGCGAGGCTATCGGCAGACTGCTCAAGGCACACACGGATTGGGTTCGTTCGGTTGCCGTATCGCCCGATGGAGCCCACATCGTGTCTGGATCAGACGATCGGACGATGCGTGTGTGGGATGCATTGACGGGCGAGACTATCGGGGGCCCGATCGGAGGGCATACAGATGTCGTCCTGTCTGCTGTGTTCTCTCCCGGCGGCGACCATGTCGTCTCAGGGTCCAACGACGGCACGGTCCGTCTGACCGATCTCGCCCGACACAGCAATCTCTCGCCAACAGAAGCCATTGTGGATCAGTCTGTCACCACACGCGATGGTTGGGTCACAACGACGGACGGACAGCTTCTGTTTTGGGTTCCTGAAGAGCAGCGTGCCCTTTTTCGACCGAGTACTGTGTTCGTCATCAGCACTGCCTCAACGGAGGTAGATTACTCGCGTTTTGCTCATGGAGCACACTGGGCGGAATGCTACGTGCCAATTTAACCCTTACACAGATATATGCCTCGCTTTTGAACGTCTTCGCGTATCTCGCCCTTTTTTTACTTGGGCTCCTATTATCAATGAGTTACGTTACTTTCCTATGGATTGTGCACAAATAGGTCTGGCCGTACAGACAGGCAGTATCGTACTGAGCATTACCTGCACAATCTCATTCGGACTCTGGCCCAAACCACTTAGACCCTCCGGTGTGCCGACTACCTCTGAACCTCCTCAGCAACTTGCCCCTCTCCTTCTTCTGTCCGTTTTCGAACATCCACTGCAATAGCCACACCTTGGCCTGCCGCACGAACGCCGGCACGGTATCAACAAGGTCATGAATGTTTGTCGTGCAGTGGTGGCGGCCCATCTGCATGTCTTCGTATATTGAGGCCAGCGATTCCCAAACATACAGTAGGACGAAGTCACGGAAGGGGACGAGTAAGTGTCCAAGATGGCGACGACAACAGGGAGCACAACATCTCGTGTGACGGATGAGTGTATGTAAAAGTGCGGGCGGTGCAAGCGATGCCGTGGTGATGTGGTCGTGCGAAGGCCGAGCGCGTCGCCAGAAGATTAGACGATGCAAGAGCTAAGGATATGTGAGCAAGGAAGAAGACGGAGAGGACGGGTACGTACCACGGTTGCGCACATGATCAGAGTCCTTCTGCATCTTAGCGCGCTTCCTCGAGCGCCCATCGAACCCTGAAGACCCGGTCTGAAGATAGGTGAGGGCGGAGGTGCGGGGCACTCTTCTACAGCATACATATAGCTATGCACAAGGTCAGCGTAAAAGACCAACCATGACGGTGTAATAAACACACACTTGGCTTCCAGACAAGCACGAGCGTGTACTTGAGCACTGCTGAAATGTGAATCTAGGAGCAGACGAAACCGTCGGCGCCGGCTTTGCATGCTGGAACGGAGACGCAGTATTGGAGTCGTGGACAGGTGAGTCACGCTGAACAATCTTGGAGTGCGAAGAGACGGGATCGGATGAAGCGGAAAGAACACCGTCTTGGGAGTATGCTGCACGCACAAAGGCTCCCTGTCTTGACGGTGCGCATGGCTCGGAAGGTGGTGGGAATGGGACCAGGTGTGCTTGCATAGGTTCAAGCAACTTGGTTCGCGGGGCAAAAAGCCTGGGCATGGTTTGGGCCTTCAAGTTGGCGATGGTATTGAGTCTGGGAAAGGAGCGCGGGGCGGTACACAAGGGCAGAGATGGGTGCACGGCATGCGCAGGCTGAATGGGGCAGATGGCCATGCGGCAGGTGATCGAGATGACGAAGGGGATGCGAGGGAATGAGAGCCACAGTAAAAATGACACGGTGGCGGCGAGGGAAGGAGAAAAAAATGGCGTCGTGAGGGCGGGAGGGTGCTAGCGACGAAAGAGAGGAGAGAAGCTTAAAATGGAGATCGGCAAGAGAAAAAAAAAACAAGGAGAGCGTCGCACTATTAAGAGAAGTGGCAAGAGGAGATGGAAATCAGTCGAGTCGGTACATGCATGGGTCAGCGGGGGGGGAGCAACGGAGCGGCGTGGTACTAGTGGGGGAGGGCGCAAGGGCGCGGAGGGCGTGAGGGCGCGGAGGGCGCGAGGGCGCGACAGGCGCGGGCGGATGGAGACGTACGACAACCGAGGGAAGGGAAGAAGGCGGGCGGGAGGGGACCGAGAGTGGCGTGTTCGGAAGAGCAAGCAGAGAGAAGATCTTATCAGGCGGGGCGGGATCGTGAGGGGACGAGGGAGTGGCCAACCGGGGAGAGACGGAGGGAGGACGGCGGGAGAAAGGGGAGTGCATATGGCCATGGCAGATCCAGAGGGAGTGCGGCCGCTGTATGCGCAAGCCGAGCAAAGCGAGAGTGCAGGGAGGGGTGTGAACGGCTGCGTTTGGCATTGATTCAACCGCACGAGACTGAGAGACGGTCTGGATGTGAGAGGCGAGTGTTGCTGGAAGGGAAATCTAAATGGCGGGGAGGAGGACGACGCGAAATCGTGGAGGGTCCGGCGATAGAGTGAGAGAAGGCGCACCTGGTAGGAACTCAGCGAGAGCTAGGATGGCAGGGAAAGTCACGCACCACTCCAAGGAGGAACAAGAGACGGAGGTCGAGGGTGGATGATGGAGACCAGCGGATAGTAAGCCAGCGTCCACGCTGAAATTTGCCTGCTAGATCGTGTAGTCCTCCAGTCAGATTAAACCAAATGACACGCTCCTATATCCGTTCAAGGCCATTAGTCCTGCGTACTTCCGCCTCGCATAGCGGTTTGGCGTGTTGGCGAGACGCAGACATGATTGCTGCGCTGCACTTTGTAAGCATAGTGTATGCTCAGACCGAATAGGGCACACCGTCATGCGGAAGGTGGCCGAGATGAAAAAGGGGGTGCGAGGGAACAAGTCGCGGTAAAGTGACGCAGTAGCAACGAAGGAAGGGGGGCCATATGACGTCATAGAGGGCAGGAGGATGCTGGCGACCAAATGGGAGAAGAGAAGCCTGATGTGAGAATTAGCATGGACGAGGGAGACAAGGAAGGTAATGCACCATCGTGATCAACGACAATTAAAGCAAGATAAACGAAGGTCGATGGCACAGAGCAAGGATCCAGATGGGAGGACACATCGACGTTCACGTTCGTCTACACAGTCGGTCAGTCACCTCGTCGGTGGAGAGGCAGCAGAAGCCTTTGAAGCGCTGAAGTGCCGATTCCGCGCGAAGGCATGGAGGAAACGCCAACGATCGAGCAGGAGATGGGATGCCTGGAAGGAGCTCAGCAAGAGAGAGGGAGATAAGGATGGTAACGTACCCTTGTGAAGAGGGGCGAGGGAGACGGTGTTCGAGGACAGGCGAAGAAGCGGGCGATGAGCCACCTCACAAAGTTGGTCGCGTTCGCTGCGTCAGCGATTGTCCTGGCATCCACCTGTTAGATTGGTTACATAGTCCTCTCGTCAGGTTAAACAAAACGACACACACCTACGACCATTCAATATCACCAGTCCTGCATACGGTCACTTTGTATAGCAGTTGAGCACGCTGATGAGATGCACACATGGTCGGAGAGGGCAACAGACGCTGCGCCGCATTTTGCGAAATACTTTGCTTCGCGGACAACTTGCACGCTGTTCGAAAGACTCGATTGGGCAGAGGCCTTTCACCCATCGACTGTCGATCTAGAGTTTTCCCATATTTATATTTCTCCGATATTCTTGTACAAGGCTGAATTGAAACGATATGAATGAACGCAGTGGCAGTCGTGTCACAAATGAGAGAGACTGTCCAAATGCACGTATTCAAAGGGACATTCTTTCCAGGCCAGTCACCGGAAGGACGACGTTGATAGAAAGCCGTTCCTAACACAGAATCCATCTATTGTGTAATAGGCCCGCTCCGTGTAAAGTCTGTGCGACGTCCCATCAGCCAGAAACAGTCAAAATTGGTCAAAACTACGACGAATCGAACGGCTCTCTGGCCATCGTGAGCGGCACTCCGGCCTCACCTACGAGCATGTCGATACAAAGGTGATCTGTCGCAGCGTGGCACGAATGAACACAGTCCGTGTCAGGATAGGAGATATGGGAAAATATAAGACCGTGCATCCAACATTAGGGTTGCGGGCGCTGAGACTAAAGTAAACCGTGCTCTGTGCGCATGACCAATGTCGTTCTGCGTCCCGGCGCACTTGCTCGAGCACCTACGGAGCCCCGGGAGCCCAGTTTGCGGGTAGGTGAGCGCAGGCATACGGTATAATATACACACAGCCGGCTCTAGAAAAACAAAAGTGTGTGCTTGAGCGCCGCCAAAGTACGGACCCAGGAGCAGACGGAGCCGTAGTCGCCGGCCCCGCATACCAGCACACAGACGCGGTGTTGAGGTCGTGGACATGCGAGTCATGCTGGATGATCTTGGAGCACGGAGGAATGGATTGGCTGGCTGGCAGATGAAGTGGAAGGGATGTCTCGAGAGTGTGTTAAGCGTGCGAGGGCTGGCGATCTGAACGGCGTACAGCTTGCAAGGCAGTAGGCGAGGGGCTGAGTGTGCCAGAGCAGGCAGGAGCCTATGTGATCCGCAATGTGAAAATTTCGTGCGTGACTGGACCTAGACAGCGGCATACAGTCTGGGGGGAGAAGAACGGGACGGTACACAAGGGCAGAGGTGGAGCCACGATACGCGCAGGCTGAACGGGACAGACGGTCATGTGGGAGGTGAACGAGATGACGAAGTCGGATCAACTGAGAAGCACGAACTTCAATCTCATATTTTTTTGCATCTACATCACATGCATATGCGCCTAGGAAGACATGAAATAAAACGATATGATGGTGTTGCAGCAACCGTCGTATCATACACGAGGAAACGTCGGCTGAATACAGCCCGCCATCCTCACAAAACTGAACCAGGATACCTTTCATCTGGGTGACACATGCGCCTCGAGCGTGAACACCTCTTCATTGGGGTAGTTTCGCTCCGGCGCGCCGTGGAAGAGCGCGATCAGAGTCAGAATTGCGAAGCCAAAGGTGAACAGAGGGCTGCGCAGCTGACGTTCCGAAGGCAAGGAGTGAGGAGAGCAGAGATTGAGAGCACGGCGGATTGTGTCCGTGCACGCATCAAGGCTACCTCCATGAACGGAGCCCAGGGACAGTAGTCGGCGCGACACCGACAGCTATTCATTGAGATAACTGCGTGAAGACGGCTGGATTGCCTCTTGCTGCGCCATAGTATGACAGATAGGTTAGCGCCAACCGTTGAAAACGGGACGACCACAAACCTGCGTGTCATCTCAAGCTTGTGCATGAAATGCGTCTCTCGTCCGCAACCGTATTCGCGCAGCGGCGTCATGTGTTGCCTCTAGCCTCGCGAGGGTACGGGCACCGCACTTTTTGCGAGAGCGCGCACACGTTCAGTGCTGCACGTCGGAGATTCCGAGGACGAAGCGTCAAGAATGAGCAGAGGTGCCGCGTGTCGAACGTCTTGGGTCACAGTATGAAGAGTGCGAAAGTGGGTCGAGCTCGAGAAGCCGCACGATGAAGGGGAGTTGTTTGGGTAGAGGCGTACATGAGTTGGCGGGTGGAAGAGGCGGGGCGGGGCGGTGCAGAGGCACGGAGATGGGCGAACGGAGTTGTACAGCTAAGGGCAGGGAGGAGGGAGGTCGGGAGGGTACCAGGGGTTGTGCGTCTGAAGTAATACGCGGTGACGCTGAGTTCGCTATGGGACGAGAACATGAGGGAACGAGGGGGTGGCTGGGGAAAGGCGATGGAAGGCAGTAGAAGAAAGGGGGGGCACATGAAGCAGTGGCCGGGGAGGGATGGCAGCGACAGTAGATGCGAGCTGAGTGGGGCGTCCGACCTGGGAGGGCTGCGGTCGTACTGAGAAGGACGTGGAGGGACGCGAACGGCCAGCTCGGCATCGATTCAGCCGTGCGCGGTTGAGGCACGTGAACGGACGGTCAACTTGGCACCGGTCTGGTCGTGCGAGATTACAGAGGGTGGGGCAAATGGCGGAAAGGGGAATGGGTGCGAAGCTGTGGAGGGGACGCCAGCGACCGAGCAGGCCTGGTGCGGACTCAGCAAGGACGAGAGTAACAAGGAAGGCGACGCACCAATATTGTGAAGAGGGACGGAGATCGGCGGGCGATATGCCAACGTCCATACTAGCGTTCGCCTGCCAGGTCGGTACAGTGAATCTTTGCACCAGGACCAGCCGAACGGCACATACCTGTGGCCAAGGCCACCTGTCCGGCGTACGGCCGCTCCGTTTGACTATTTGATATATTGGTGAGACGCGGACGTGAGGAGATAGTGAGAGTGCGACCGTGATAGGTGCCGCGCTTTACCGCGACTTGTTTCGTGGATCATCTGCTCGCCGCTCTCGCGACGGACAAGGGCCTTTCGCTCATCGACTGCCGATCTCAAAACTCTCGGTTATATTTCTCGGAGGTTCTCGTACGAGGACATAGAATCGAAACCACACAAATGAATAAACAGCACCCGTATCATAAACGAGGGGATGTATTGTCCAAATACTCGTCTTCAAAGGGGCGTCCTTCCTAGGTGAGCCTCGCCAGAAGGAAGACAATGATAGAACATGCTCCTAATACGAGATCAAGCTATTTCATGAGAAGCCAGGCCACGCGCAAAGTCTGGTTAATGCTGCGGCAGAGATCCTTGGTAATGGCTGGACTCTACAGCACAATCGTTGCATCCCACTCGACACGAAGCGTTCTTTATATACGCTTCTGTCCTAGCGTGGGTGTAGCAAATCATGATGGGTCAAATTGGTGGCGATGGGCAATGGGCGGTAAAGAAAGGTCCTGTACGAAGGGCGCTAGGGCGCAAAAGACCACAGTGCGCTGTCAAATTTCTTCGTGAAGGTACAGGAGATCCAGCTTCGGAGGAGCGTGAAATCGCAGACGTTAACGATCTCGCGTTCTACGACTGCTAGGGAGGGCGTGAACAAACTCACGTTATTCGGCTTAGCCATGCGTACTATCGTAAGACTCTGCGTCAGTCATCAACAAAAAAAGACAGCGATAACAAAGTAGACGGGACTCTGAAGGATGCGGGCGATACTTCAAACTTGATCCCGTTTACGAATGTGTCGCTACAAAAGCTGTTTGCTGCGAGTGCGCCATGGGGGGCGCTGTCCATGTAAGGATCGGAGAGCGCCGCGCGTCCGAGGCCTATTGGGAGGATGAGTAGAACTGGGACGACAAGAGGGAATAGATCCAAGGGAAAAGGAGGCCGTACTCGTACACCTCCCAAAGCGATCTGTATGAGCCGGACACTGCGGCATCAGAATGTGAGCAGATCGATGTCCGAGCTTTGGGACGACTGGGCGCGAGGATAGCTGAACGATATCTTTGTGTACCACAGACGCTGTAGGTGCCGTGTTCTCCCGCTTATACCCTTGCAGTGGTGCTTCGTCCAGAGCATACCATAGGTGGGTACAGACCGGCGCATTTTGGCTGGGAGCACGCACCGTGGAAGCATCACTTTCGGCTCTCCGCGAAGCGTTGCGCGCGGATCCCATTCCGTAGTAGGCCATCGAGCGGGAGAAGGAAAGCCTGATGTGAGGATTAACAAAAGCAAGGAAAACAAGCAAGGCAACGCGCCATTGGAAGCGACGAGAGAACCAGGGTAGACGAACGTCGATAACTGAACGTGCAGGAACGGAGCGATACACCAACGTTTACGTTCGCCTGCTCGGCCGGTCAGTCTTCCCGTTACATCATAATGAAGAGCACGCACACTTATAGCACTACAAGGTCGCTAATCCAGTGTGTGGCCACTCTATGCAACCATTTGGCGAGATGAGATTCGGACAATGAGCGGGGAAGGAGGGTGTGATGTCGCGTCGTACTTCTCAAGCGATCCGCTTGGCCGACGCCGCGCCGAACGCAGCGAGGAAAAGCCTCTGGGCGCATACACTCTGAATCCCATAATTTCACACGTTTTTACTGTACGTACGTAGTCCTACGACATGACAGTAAAACAGCATGGCAGTACTGCAGCAGCCGTGGTACCGTACACGAGAAAGAACTAGGATACGACACCGCATGCTGTCCTCACGAACTCAAGCCGGAACCCTTTAACCAGTCTCGTCGCGCAACACTTTCCCCTCGGATGTGACCATCCGTACGTTGAAATAGTCCAGCTCGAGCACGCCATGGAAGACCGCGATCAGCGTCAGAATCGAGAGGACAGGGACGTATGAAGCTGCGTGCTGCAACCGGAAAGGCGGAGGGGGAGGGGACGAAGAGAGCCGACACAAGGTGAGAGTAGAGCGCACGGCGTTCGTATGTGCCTTGAGGATACCGACATGAACCGGGTTCTGTGGCAATCAGAAGCGCACACGCTGATGTCTACACTCTTCGGACAACTTGCGAGTGATGATAGTTGAATTGTTCCTCTCTACTCCAAAGAGGGAGACAATGTAGTTAGCACTGTCCAACAAAACCGGGATGACGACGAACTTGTGGGTCTCGAGCTTGTACGCAAGATGCGTCTCGTCTGCGAGCACATTCACACGCGGTGCTTTGCATCTAGCGCGCCTCAGGAGTATTGAGGTTGTGTTTATTGCAATAGCGCACGGGCCTGAAATCCTGCGCATCTAGGATGTCGGCAGCCTTTGCGGCGAAGGCGGCGAAAGTGAGCAGAGGTCCTACACGCCGAACGTCCTGGGTCGCAATACTGTATGAAGAATGCGAGAGCGAGTCGGACTCGAGAAGTCGCGCGGTGGAAGGAAGTCGTTCGGGCAGGGGCAGACGCATACATTGATCGGCGAGCGGAAGGAATGGCGCGGGACAGTGCGGAGGCGCGAAGGCGCAATGGGCGCAGCCGGACGGAGACGTACGGCCAAGGGCGAGAGAGAGGAAGATCGTGGGGCGCCAGGAGTCGTGCGCTCAAAGGAGGCAAGCAGTGACGTCGAGATTTCCGAACGAGACGGGTACGTGAGGGAACGAGGGGGTGACCATCAGGAGGGGCGGTGGAAGGGCGGCAGGAGAAAGACAGTGCGGAATGCAATGGTCGGGGGAGGATGGTGGATACGGTACATGCGGGCCGAGCGGGACGTTAGGCAATGGACAGTGGCGGGGGGATGATGCCGGGAGGGGCGTGGAGGGAAGGATACGATCGACTAGTTTGGCATTCATTCTGCCGTGTGGGATTGCAAGAGCTATGATTCAGATGGCAGAGGGGATCGGCGCGAGGCCATGGAGAGACGCCGGCGACCGAGCGGCAGAAGCGATGCAAGCTGGTCGGCGTGCGGAGGGAGGGGCTTAGATGGTTAGTTGGACATCAATCCAGCTGGACAGGATTGCGAGAGAAGTCGGTGCGAGGGGACGATCATTAATCATTGCGGGGAGGGCGATGCAAACGGTGGCGAAAGGAGGGGAACACGAGGTCGGGGGTGACGCCGGTGGGTAAGAAGAAGAGACGCGAGCTGGTTGGAGCTTAGCAGAAGCGGCGATCACAAAGAAAACGACGAACTGCTGTCGGAGAGAGGAGGGAGACTGGTTGAAGGTGAAGGACCGAAATCGGGTAGTGAACGAGCGTCTGCACTGGCACCCACCTGCTTTGCCGGTCATTTCTTTGGCTAGATCAAGTTGAGGGATACATACCTATGAAGGTTCAGGGTCTCCAGTCTAGCGTACAACGGCTCTGCATGGCCATCGAGTGTGTTGCTGGGACATGGGCATGAACAGAGAGGGAGGAAGTGATCGAAGCCGCGCTTTGCAGACGACTTGTTCGCTGCGCGCACAAGCTAGAGATTCTCATCCGCTCGATCGTCAGCCTTGAGGCTTCTCTTACTTATATTGCTCGCAGGCACTCGTATGGATATACGACAAATACATGACGCGACTGAATTCAACAGCCATCGTATTGTAGTCGGGAAACCTCAACTAGATGCTCGTCTCCGAGTCTATGGGGACCCATTCGAGACGAGCCGCAGCGGGAGGAAACCGAGGACCGTAACCTGATCCGTACAAAAGATAGCTACGCCTCAATCAACTGAGCCTGCGTGCCAAGTACAAGAATTCTTGCTCGGCGGGCGTCGTCTTCCCCATTGGACCTAGAACAAGTCAGTTGGAGTCTATCGCCGTCTTCCACTTTCTGCAAGCCGTTATGCACGAAGAGCTTTAGTTTCCGTACTTGCGCGAGTAGCTCTGCAAGAAGTTATCTCGCGGCCCGCTGCGAAGGTGCGAGGGGCTATCCACGGCGTATCGCTGTTACGGCTTGACGCCTCACCCGCACACTACGGCGCCTCGCCATAACGACGGAAACACGCCAACATCGGTTACGACGTATCGGACGCCTCAACA
>MU274001.1:0-12465 GCA_022160365.1 Vararia minispora EC-137 | reverse complement strand
GCTTGAGGACCATTCGCAGATTGCAATTCCCCGTGACTCAGATGTGCCACGACCGCGGAACCAGTTTGAGACCCTAGTCCTCATCGAAGCCCTGGAGTCCAGTGAACGCCGCTCGAGCAGTAAGTTGTCGGAAGAGACGCCGTCAGGTCTCGTGGGTTACTCGACACGGACACTGAATGGCCAGTCGTCCATCCAGGTGGTAGCCCTCGTAGATTCCGGCTGCACTGGCTCAGTCATTGACCGTGCTTTCGCCGATGCCAACGGCCTGAGATGTAAGGCGTTGAAGAAACCGCTCCGTGTCGTTAACGCCGATGGTTCTCCCAATAAGGCTGGGCCGATCACCCAGTATGTCGAAGTCCAACTCACTGTCCAAGGCCATATGGAGGTCTTGCCGCTCGCTGTAGTCAAGCTTGGAGTCGGCCCTAAGATCTTTCTTGGACACGACTGGCTCAGCTATCACAACCCTGTGATAGACTGGAAGAAGGGTCAGCTGGAGTTTACTCGCTGTCCTTCCACCTGTGTTTCATCGCCGTACACACCCGAAAACGACGACTCCTTCGATCCCTATCAAGATGAAGACCCCTTGCAAGAACAAGACCTTTAAGATGGCGATCGCCTCTTCGCCTTCAATATCGTGTCCTGGATGGACGAAGTCGAAGATTATAATAATCAAGTTTCCCTTCGCTATGCTGCCGCTAGTTCAGAGCTGGCCGAGGAAGAGGCACTGCGTGAGCGACAGCGCGTCTTCCATGAGCGTGTCCCTAAACATTACCACGACTTCTCCGACGTATTCTCGAAGGAAGGCTTCGACAGCCTCCCCGAGCGTCGCCCGTGGGACCATGCCATCGAATTGACGCCTGACTTTAAGCCCGTTGTCGGTAAGACCTACCCGCTGTCTCCCGTTGAGCAGCGTGCTCTGGCCGAGTTCATCGAAGAACATCTCGCAACAGGCTGCATCCGTCCCAGCAAGTCACCTATGGCTTCGCCTTTCTTCTTTGTCAAAAAGCCCGACGGAGGCCTGCGTCCAACGCAAGATTATCGTCGCCTTAACGAAATGACCATCAAAAATCGTTATCCACTCCCGCTCATTCAAGAACTCCTTGACAAGATCCAAGGTGCGAAGTACTTCATCAAACTTGATGTTCGGTGGGGATACAACAACGTCCGCATCAAGGAAGGAGACGAGTGGAAGGCCGCCTTTGTCACGCGACACGGCCTTTTCGAACCTTTGGTCATGTTCTTCGGTCTCACGAATAGCCCGGCCACTTTCCAGCATATGATGAACGATCTTTTCCGGGAATTGCTAGCTCAAGGCAAAATCCTTATCTATCTCGACAACATCCTCATTTTCTCGGAGGACCTCGAATCTCACCAGGGGGTAGTTCGCGAAGTTTTGCGCATTCTACGCGAAAATCACCTCTATCTTAAGCCCGAGAAGTGTGAGTTCGAGCGTGCCGAGACCAAGTTCCTCGGCATGATCGTCGGAAATGGCAAAGTCCAGATGGATCCTAAGAAAATAGAAGCAGTAGCCGAGTGGCCGCCGCCCACCAAAAAGAAAGAGCTCCAGTCTTTCCTCAGATTCTGCAACTATTACCGCCGTTTCATCGAAGGATTCTCGAAGATCACTCGTCCCCTTCACGAACTCACGAAGAAAGACGTTCCGTACCAATGGACCGAGCTCCAGCACGGCACCTTCGAAGAACTCAAGCGTCGCATATGCTCGTCCCCCATTCTTGTCATGCCTCGCGATGGAGCCCCTTACCACATTGAAGCCGATGCATCGGATCACGCACTTGATGGTGTGCTCTCGCAGTTCCAGGATGACAAATGGCACCCGGTCGCATTTCTGAGCAAGTCGCTCAATGCCGCCGAACGGAACTACGAAATCTACGACAAGGAACTCCTTGCCATCATGACCTGTCTCGAAGAATGGCGCCAATACCTTCTCGGAACGCCAGAACCGTTTGAAGTCTTCACCGATCATCAGAACCTGGCCTACTTCCGCGAAGCGCATAAACTTAACCGTCATCAAGCCCGCTGGTTCACCGAGCTGCAAGATTACAACTTCACTCTCACACACAAACCCGGCACCTCGATGGGAAAACCAGACGGCCTCTCATGACAGCGCCAACTCGACGACTGTAACGACAACAAGTATGTTACCTTACTTACGCCCGAATACTTCCGTACTCTTTACTATACAGCGGTTGCTATTCCTTTACGATACACAGAGTTAGACCTCTCCGGACCCGATGGAGCCCTGTATGAGCGTATCAAAACGAGTAGAGCACCTCACAAGGATGACATCAAAAAGGGACTTTTAGACAAGCACTCCCACTTCACCCGCGCTGAAGATGGTGTCATATTCTATCGTGACAAGATTGTCGTTCCGAAAGATGTTAAACTCCGCGAAGATATTCTGCGTGCGCGTCACGACACGCCCAACACCTCTCACCTGGGATATAGGAAGATGGTCGAGATTGTCACTTGCGACTTTTGGTGGCCGTGGATCCGTGCTGACGTCCAGCAGTATGTTCAAGGTTGTGACATCTGCCAGCGCGTTAAGATCGCCCGCCAACCTCGCCACACTCCCCTTCATCCTCACGACGTCCCTTCGATACCATTCGAAGTTGTCAGCGCCGACTTTGTAGGCCCCCTCCCAGAGTCGGGAGGCTACGACATGATACTCGTCATCAAGTGTCATCTGACGAAGTATGTCATCTATGTTGCCTGCAACCGAGACGTATCCGCCGAAAAATTCGTATTGCTATATCACGATCACGTATTCAAGCACTTCGGACTCCCAAGGAAGCTCATCACCGACCGAGGAATGCAGTTCGTCTCAGGCTTCGCCAAAGCACTCCAAAAGATGCAAGGCATCGAGGGTAATCCGTCCACCGCATTTCACCCTCAGACTGACAGTCAAGCCGAACGTCAAAACCAGGAGCTTGAAGCATACCTCCGCGTCTGGTGCTCTTATCATCAGGACAACTGGCATACCCTCCTCAGCTCCACACAATTTCATTACAATAATATCGGCAACTCGGCAACCAGCATTTCACCTTTCCAAGCCGTCTACAACTACGACCCTTACGATGGCTACAATCCCCGCCGGACCGTACCCAATGACGATGCACGAGCTAGAGCGTAGGCTATGGAGAAAGTTAGGGAAGAAGTACAATCCGCCCTCCGCGATACCAAGCAGCGTATGATCGACGTCTGGGATCGCCATGTCCGCAACAGCGTCGACTACCAGAAGAACCAGCTCATCTATGTTGACGCACGTAACATTAAAACTACCCGCCCGTCTAACAAACTTGACGACCTGCGCTTCGGCCCCTTCAAGATCATTAAGAAGGTTGGCCGCTCGGCATATCGCATTCAACTCCCGGCAGGATGGAAGCAGCGTGGCATGCACGATGTCTTTCACGCTGATCTTCTCCGTCCTTACGTACACCCTACTTTCCCCTCGCAAACTCGTCTGCCCCCTGAGCCTTCAGAAATCCTCATGCCCAAAGATCAAGGAGATCAATATGACGTTGAAACGGTTTTAGACTCCCGATGGCAGTCCTTGCGCCCCAAATGTGGCGAGCGCGGACCCCGTCGCAAGCTGCAATTCAAGTACAAGTGGTTGGGCTATGACCATTTGGAAGATACCTGGCAAGACGCATCTGAGGCCGAAAACCTCCATGCGCTCATTGACGCCTTCTATGCCAGCTACCCGAATAAGCCCGGTGCCAGAGAATGGCGCGCCATTGTACCAGCTGCGGCGTAGATGCCACTGTTCAGGGACAAACAGTCTAACCGGGGGGTAATGTTACGACTCTAGTCTTATATCCCCTTTACGCCTATTTATTTTCCTTGTTTACGCTTATACGATCGGCTATTTCTGCCTCGGCGATCACGCCAGCCTGATCCACCATCATGCCGCCCTGATCTGCCTTCGGCCATCATGGCCTATAGCTCTGCCGCTTCTTGCGTCATCGGCCTCCTGCTTACTCTTATGCGCTTATGCTCCGGCCTCCATCGGCCTCCGCTTACTGTACTTACTTACTCGCTTGCTCAGCTTGTTAGTAATACGGTCTGCTTACTGTATGCCTTCATGATTGGCTCGTCTCACGACCCTATGCATGTGTCTCCAGCAATTGGTCGCTCTTTATGCTCACTCCTATCGCTTACCTATGTTAACTGGTTATTACCCATGCTCTCTTTGCGCTATTGGCTAGGATTACTAAGTACCTTACCAATCCCCTTACCAAGCGCCTTATGCTGCTTACTCACTATGTTGTTCATTTCATGGCTGAGTCGTCTCGGCTCTCTAGTTACCTCTATGCTCGCCTAGACGCCTCCCTGTATGGTATATATACTGGCTTCTCTTGTCTATCGAACGCCAGTCTCTTTCTGGCTTATCCTCCCACTTAAAGACCGCTTCACTGCTTTCTTCTGATAGCATAGCGCCCGTACCTTTACCTGGTCGCTAGCAAGGACGGTGCGCGGGCGAAAGGCTGCCCAGAGAAGCTTGTCCGGTGGCCGATCAAGACACGGTGAAACCACATAACACTCATGCTCGGTGATGCCATCGACATCCACCCCGTCCTGCAAGCTCTGTTCCTCATTGCAAAGTACAAGCTCAACTCCTTTGCACTTAGTGAGTGAGGGTCACTGGAAGATTATTAACGAGCTTCACAAGCTGCTCTTGGTGCGTGCCCGCTTATCGTGTTGTGTAGCATAGGAAACTAGGTCCACTCGCAGCCCTTCCTGAAGGCTACGCTTCATATGGGGGCGATGGGCCGTCCCCTCGTTCACACCGTCATCCCGCTCATCAACAATCTCACGGCTATGCTTCAAACAGCCACAAAAAACACCGATCTCGACATCACCATCCGTGCGGGGGCTCTCGCCGGTATCAAAGTGTTGAACAAGTACTATTCTAAAACTGACAACACTATCATCTACCGGTTGGCGATGAGTGAGTCGCTCTCCGATGACTGTTGATTGTGTACTAACTTGGCATTACCTGTAGTCATGCACCCGAAGTACAAGCTCATGTACTTCCAGCAGCAAGGCTGGGAGTCCGAGTGGATTGAGACGGCGCGCGAGAGCATTACAACAGGTTTTATCGGCCGCCTCCTCCAGACTCGCAGGCCCAGAGGAAGGAGACATCGGTATGTGCCTTTGTATATGTGGCGTATTCGCGCTGCGAATGTCCCTACAGGATGTCAACATGGGGGACGTAGCAAGCCTCTTCGCCGTCGACATGGTGATTCCAGACGAAGTCGATGAGTTCGAGGTGTACCTAGCAGCGCTGCTCATGCCCATCAAGGATCCCCTGAAGCACTGGCATGCCATGCTCCCGTCCCCCCTTGCTTGGATGGTGCTGGACACGCTGACAGCACCCAGTATATACTACCTTGTCTGATAACATCCTGTGACTGACTGATCCTTACACAGCATCATCTGCAGACGCGGAGTGCGCGTTTTCAACCGGTGGACTCATGGTCTCGAAGAAGCGGCACGTGCTAAACGACAAGTCGATCCGCGCCGGAACCCTGCTCGTGTCGTGGGAGAGGTCAGGCATCCCTTCGCTGCTGCCTGAGGCCGAGCTCATATCTCTCATCAAGGCCAAATCCAAGCACCTGAAGAAGAAGGTGATTGAGACCCAGGCTGAGGTTGAAGAGGTTGAGTGACGCATGGACCAGGTTCTTTGTTGTCAAGTCTTAGTGTTTGTTCATTTGCTTTTGTACTACTAGTTTTGTGTTTGGGGCCCTGCGGGCCCATCAGTCATACATAGCTTTCGCACTCGCTTGTCTGATAAAGACTAAGGATTGATGATTGGTACAAGTACCTGTGGGTAAATATGGTAGGTACCCGCAGGCACCCGAGGGCCGGGCACATGCAAGTACCCATCAGCACGCACAAGTAAGGACAAGTACCTGTCGCGGGTACCCAATTGGTTGCACATGCAAACCCATACCCGTGCGGGTTTTTGGTCACGAGTGCGAGTGCTGTGCGAGTACAAGTACCCAGCAGTGTACCTAATGAGTACCTGTACAGGTCGCCGCGAGTACCCGCACTCGTGACAAACTCTGCCCTGTCCGACTATTGGACTGCCAGCCAATCGCAGGAGAGCCCACTGTACTACCACACTCCCCTTCGCATGACCACTGCGGGGTTGGAGAGAGCAACGGCATCGGGTGTCATCCCCTATCGACCCTTATGCACACTGTCTGGCAATCCATCCCACATGGTGGCCGCGGTATCGGGACCCGGGACTGCAGTATTCGTCAGCAAGCACAAGCCCGTGGTGCGTAAGGCCTGTCCTATTCTACAAGAAATGCTGCAAGAGTTCCAGATCGAGAGGCATATTAAGGGCAATCCGCTGTCCGATATGCCTGCGCTGTCCCCTAACCCACCAGACTTCCAGCCGACGGGACGGTACACAGAGGAACAGATGTGTATCGTAGACGCCAACCACCCTGCCAGCTTTTTGCTCCCCGAGGAGCGCAAGCTGCTGCATCACTTCATGTGTCTGCAGAACGTGGGTTTTGCCAGCAATGACCTGGAGTGGGGCAAGTTCCGGGAGGACTTCTTTCCTCCGATACGCATGCCTGTGATACCACACAAGCCGTGGGTTGAGAAGAACATGTGCATCCTGCCAGGCATCTACGATCAAGTGTGCCAGATCATCCAGTCCAAGATCAAAGCAGGCGTCTATGAGCCGTCCAACTCCTCATACCGGGGACAGTGGTTCTGTGTTGCAAAGAAGGACGGGAAGAGTCTGTGGCTAGTATACAGCCTTGAGCCGCTGAACAAGGTCACCATAGTGCAGAGCAGCGTTACACCCTTCTTCAAGCAGTTGGTAGAGACATTCGCGGGATGTGCTTGTGGAGGGATTCTGGACCTGTATGTGGGGTATGATGAGAGACTGCTCAACGAGCGGTCCTGCGACTATACGTCCTTTCAGATGCCGTTTGGTGTCCTCTGACTGGTTACACTCTCTATGGGCTGAACGAACTCCGTTCCCATCTTTCATGAGGATGTCACACACATCCTGTGACCTTTAGTGCCAGATGTCACAGTACCGTACATAGATGACGTCCCAGTACGGGGCCCTGCAACTACTTACCAGCTACCGGATGGCACGAAGGAGTGCATCGCTGCAAACTCCGGCATTAGGCATTTTGTATGGGAGTACTTCCAGAACCTGAACCTCATTGTGCAACATATAAAGTACTCGGGTGGGACATTCTCTATGAAGAAGGCGATCCTCTGCGCATGCGAATACCTCGTGGTGGGACACCTTTGCACACCCAAGGGGCACCTGCCGGACCCAAGTCTCCTCCCCAAGGTAGAGAAATGGTCGGTGTGCCGTAGCGTGTCCAAAGTACAAGCGTTCCTTGGAGTAGTCGGAGTGGGGCAGGTGTTCATAAAGGACTTCTCAAGGCGCGCAGCACCGCTCATCAATCTCATGTGCAAGGGAGTACTGTTCGAGTGGATCGACGCGCATGACGTCTCCTTGGCCGATTTGCGGGACGCACTGCTCTAGTCGTCCACTCTGCGGCCTATTGACTATACGAGTGGGGACTGGGTGGTACTGGCAGTGGACATGCCACTAAATGCTGTCAGGTTCTTACTGGCACAGGACGATTCTGAGCCGCCATACAGATAACACGTTGCGTGCTTCAGCTCCATCCTGTTGAACGAGCGTGAGTCCCATTTCTCGCAACCCAAGCTCAAGCTCTATGGCATGTTCCATGTGTTCCAGGCGCTGAAGATCTGGCTGATCAGAATACATGACTTGGCCTTAGAAGTGGACGCGAAGTACATCAAGGACATGTTGAACAACCTGGACCCTATCCCTGTTGCAAGCATGCACTGTTGGGTGACCGCAATCAAGTTGTTCCAGTTTGACTTATGGCACGTACTGGTGGAGCGTCATCGGGCACCCGACGGACTGTCCCGTAGGTTGGCGCAGCCAGAGGATGCGATGGACAACAACTTACGTGTTGACGACAATGACTTTGATGACTGGGTTGACAGGATGTATGGCGGATCCATATACCTGCTTAACCCAGTACCAGCGTGGAGATATGAAGGTGACCTGTTAGTGGTCACGATGCAAGCGCGGCGTCCGAGCCCAGTGTTCGGGGATGTTGAAGATCGGCGAGTCCCAGCTCTGTACCACAAGACTGCACGAGCATTCGTATTGTTGGTCCTGGGGCCGAACAATGTTGCAGAGTGGGACGAAGGTGGATGACGAGACCCTCCAGGGTGGTGGGAGCACCAGCACGATGGAGCAGTGGACGAGGTGGGTGAAGTTGATTGGCGGCTGGAGACAGCACCCCAATGGGGGCTGCATCACAACATCCCACTCTCATATGTCAATGTACCACGCACGCGCAACCAGCAGGAACAGGACAGGCTCTTGGCTCTCTTACCGAGCATCCTGGATCAATCGCATGAACGGGAAGCCTTCTCGGATGTGGACTGGGACCGGCTCCTTTGCCTCATGCAGCACTGTTAGCAGAGTCCCAACGGCCGGTTGTGGCACAAGTCTCTGGACTTCAACCACCGGCTGGTCATTGGTGAGGGCGCAGAGCGGTACAAGCTCTTGAAGCTGGCGCACGACGACTCGTGTCACCGTTTTTTCTGGGCCATGTACGCAGTCCTGTCCCAATGCTTCTATTGGCTGGGACTCCAGAGTGACATCTTGTGGTATATGAAGGCGTGCCATGACTGCCAGGTTCGGCGATTGCGCCACATTTGTATTCCGCCGGTCGTTGCTGAACCAGCCCCGTTATTCTTCAAGGTCTTTGCTGACACCATGCCTATGATGAAGGCGCACTCGTTTGACCACATGGTGGCTGCCTGCTGCTCCTTGTCGTCGTTCATGGAAGCCAAGATGCTCCGCAAGGCCGAGATGGCAGAGACGGTCGGCGAGTTCCTGTACCAGATGGTTGTTACGCGGTGGGGCATGCTGCAGGAGATCGTGACTGACAACAGCGCGCTGTGGATCAAGGCCTGTCAGTACCTGGAATGGTACGGGATCACGCATATACGGATCTCTGGCTATAACTCGCAAGCAAATGGTATTGTTGAAAGAGGCCACTGGGACCTGCGTCAGGCATTAGTCAAGGCGGCTGGTGGGGATGAGTCCCGCTGGCCAGTCGCATTCCACTCTGTCCTGTGGGCAGACAGAATCATTCCGCACCAGCGACTCGGGGTATCTCTGTACTTCGTCGTAACCGGGATGGACCCCGTCATGCCGCTGGATATCGTGCAGGTGACGTACCTAGTCGAGCCGCCAGCTGGCATGCTGTCTGGGATGGATCTGTTAGCGTACAGGGCACAGCAACTCTAGCACAGGACAGAGCAACTCCAGCGGGTCTACTCAACAGTCTTCCAGTCCTGCGTTGAAGCCGCATTCAAGGCCAAACAGAAACATGTGGAGATGCTAAAAGATTACGGCCTCACAGCGGGCAGTCTGGTCCTGGTACGCAACTCAAGCATCGAGAAGTCACACAACAAGAAGGGCAAGCCACGCTACTATGGCCTGTTGCTGGTAGTCGATCGCACAAAGGGAGGCACATTCGTCATTGTGGAACTGGATGGGACAGTGTTCCAGCACCCGATTGCAGCATTCCATGTGGTCCCGTATGCGGCCCGCCGTGATCTCCCGTGGGCAGACATGGAACATGCATTGGACGTGTCACGCGAGCAGCTAGAAGACATGTGCAAAGACCGTCGGTGGGATCCTGAGGACGCGCCCCTGCTTTTGATGGTGACCTTGGATGCGATGACAGGTGCCGGCTTGTGATGGGGTCGAGGACAGAACGTGGCGTGGACCGGGGATGGTTGAAGTTTCAGTGAGGGGGAGAGGGCGTGCAAGGGCTATGTGTGAAGGCCACCAATGATCAATTCCTTATCTGTATACCATGTTCGCCAAGAATAGACGCAATCTTTCGATACACACCATGTCCCACAACGGCACGAACAAGAAAGCATGTATTGAAGGCGGTACAGAAGGGCGCATGCGGCGTGAGGTGGACAGTACAAATATTTTCAGAAGAGAAAAGAACCAAAACAAAGGCGCAGAGGAGCGCCAGCCTTTACTTCGAAGCCTCACTGCCCATGCTGGTATGGACACACTTCCGCCCGGTGGAGATTGGCACCTGGGACTCGACATAATCATGCAGCTGGCCGCCGAGGCGCTCCACAAAGCTGGCGATGTCTGAGACCGCACTGGTCGTGGTCACCGTGGTAGCGCGGACGCAGGCGTACATGGTCTGTGTCTTCAGCCAGCCCCAACAGCGGACAGCAGCACAGACAAGAGCATGGGCCCAAGCTTTGCGGCTACGGCAGAGCATGTCGGCGATGTTGGCGGACCAGTACTCCCATGACATGTCAGCAGGGAGGGTACTGTCAATCTCCCCCTCCTCCACTTCGACGTTGGAACCGGCGGCATCATCGCACATTGAAGAAGCAGCCGCAGCACATAAGGTGGCAGTGGTGGCATGCACAGGCCGCACTGAAGCGCACTGCGCAGCAGCCGGCTGCTTGCCCTTTGACTTGGTGCTAGGTTTAGTCATGCCAGTGCGGGACGATGCGGCCACTGTACACAAGCGGGACCCAGAAGCAGCGGCGGCCTTGGCAGGGGCGATGGGCCATGCAATGGCAGGCGCGTTCTCGGTGTCATTGTCGGCGGCAGCGAGGTTCAGGTAGTAATGCTCGGGGTCCCAGATCACTACACAAGTTAGAGCCAGCCGAAGGACGTGCAACGGGATGTACGCTCGTCAGGAAGGGCATCGAGGATGTTGTCGATGGTTTCTTGGCTCCAGCACGAGCGGGAGCGCGTGGAACCACCACTGGCCACCTTATAGCAAGCCAGGCACCACTCTTGCCGAATCTCGAAGATGTGCTCCTCGCCTTTGCGAATGAGGTTGAACCAGGCCAAACAGTACCACGGGTGGAGGTCCTTCGTATGAAAAGGCAACAGACTCAGAGCCCCGGCGTCCCGAGAGCAGCAGTATCGCGCGTCGACCTACAAGATGGTAAATAAATGATACAGATGCACCGGCTGACGAGGGGACGTACCTGCCAGACCTGCAGCGGCATAATGATGGGCATGCCGTGGGTGGTACCACCGTGGGTCTCGAGGTACGGGGGAAGGGGCGGCCGAAGGAGAAAGAAACTGGCGCCATCCTTACCGTCAGTGCGGTTAAAGTGCAAGCCTGACCCCCAGTAGACTTATGCATTGAGGCGGAGACCGAGGGTGTGAATGGCCGATCGGAGCCCGTAGCCAATGGCCGGCGGTCCACCAACACGTGGCATCACAATGTTGTCCGGCGACGGGATGTCGTTGCTGTCAGAGAGTTGGTCGACCTCGCTTTCGCCCTCGTCGGACTGCGCGGCAGGGCCCACCTCACTCTCTGCGTTCACGTTGAACAAGGCCGCAATCGCAGAGGTGGAGTCCAGTGTGTTGGGAGCGGGCAAAAAGACAGCTGGGGGGTCCACACAGCTGGGTGCATGGCAGGGCACAACCACCACAGGCTGTGGGTGAGAACGTGGGGCGATGCCAGGAGTAGGAGGCGAAGGCATGCCTCGTTGAGGTGTGGGGGAGTCCGCACGACCAGGCGCTAGCAGGGCTTCGGCTGCAACCTGCTCTACGACGTCGGGTGTCCTGACAGCGGCGGTGGTGGTGGCGGTCAAAGGGGCCGATATGGGGACGGAGTGTGGAACAGAGTTTGTTACGAGTGTGGGTACTCGCAAGGACCTGTACAGGTACTCGTCAGGTACACTAATGGGTACTTGTACTCGTGAGGCACTCGCACTCGTGGGCCCCAAACCCGCATGAGTACGGGTTTCAATATTGGACCCCTCGGGTACCTGTTGCGGGTACTCGCGCTTACTTGCACATGAGACAGGTGCCTGCGGGTCCTTGTCCCTCAGGTACCTGCGGGTACTGAACATGGGTCTGCGCGGGTACTCACATCCCCAGTTAGCGGTTGCATATCCATATCCTTATCCCCCTGAGACAACGCAGCACAAAACAGTGTGATATTTGTGGGCCTGCAGGGCCCGAAGCGCAAAAATACGACAGCTAAAAACGACAGCAAAAGCACAGATGTGAGCGACAGGGTCAGCATGTTACTCGATGTCCTCAACCTTCCCACCCTGGGCCTCGATCCCCTTCTTCTTCGGCCGTTTGACTTTGGCCTTGATCACCGAGACCAGCTCAGCCTCCGGCAGCAGTGTTGGGATACCCGACCTCTCCCACGATGCAAGCAGGGTCCCCGCACGGATCGATTTGTCGTTCAGCGCGTGCCGCTTTTTCGAGACCATCAGACCGCCCGTTGAGAATGCGCGCTCCGCGTCGGCCGAGGATGCTGTATCAGGTACAGTGAGTATCTAGTCGCAAAATAAGATCTAACGTACCTGGTGCGGTGAGGGCATCCAGTGCCATGC
>MU274000.1:0-12487 GCA_022160365.1 Vararia minispora EC-137 | reverse complement strand
GACCAATTACAACAGACGGCATGTGATCACAGCTCAAATGTATTGATTACAACCAAGTAGCTCAGTGTACAAGCTCCAAAGATATATTTTAACCCAAATCTCCATTGAACGTCTGCCATCCTGCTGGGTATGCACAGCCTGTCCGGCTATCATTGAACTGCTAGCATATCCAAACTCGTGTTATGCGCCAAGCAGGAAATCTATCAATGTGGTCAAAAGGCTGGAACGGTCGCACATCAGCAGCTGACCATACCGAAGCAAGGAGGCTGTCTTGAGCTTCCCATGCGCTCAACTTGCGCGCAACCACGGACGCACGACCACCAGTGTTCCGAGACAAGCGAAGAGACTAGAGATATGATGCGATAAGTCCGTGAGAAGCCGATGCCTAAAGTGACGGACTCACATCTGAGCAAGGGGCCCCAGCGCATAGTCTAGGGTCGCAAGGCTTGTATGGGAGCCCCTGGAGGCACTTCACCTTGCACTTCGCGGTGGTCGACGTTGTCGAGGCATAGGTTAGAAAAGGGCAAGTGGTATGAAGAGAAAGATATGACGCACGTGTCTGCCAGTGGGCCAAAGCTAGCCACCAATGAGAAGATACTGCTTGAGAAGAAATCGTTGGTTTGCTTGGTCGAGCTGCGGTGATGACGAGCGCTGTCAGACCGGATGGCACAGACAGTACTAGTGTTGTTTCAAAGAGAGAGGGGATGAGTGAGAGGTGAGTGAGAGATGCGAGGGGGTAGCTCACCTGTGTGGCTTATGATATGCGGAGGTGGGCGTGCGGTCATGGGGGGTGGACAGTAGAGGAGGGTAATGGGAGAGAAGGAAGATGCGTAGAGGTCCGGTGTGACTTGGCAGCAGAGTTCAACATTCACGTGCTTTCCTTCACGTGCTTTCCTACTAGATCACGCGCAATATCTCACTTGTGCCCTTGCAACTCTAACGTGAATCCAGGATATGCATACACTGTAAGCTGTAGGACTAAGTAGTGCGAGCGAGCTAGTTAACTTTGCGGCTTGAGCGTCTTGGAGCAACCTGCTCGACTGCAGTTGCGCTAGCGCTAATGCGTCCACATCCACGCCCACGCCCATGCCCACGCCCGCGCCCGCGTGTTCCACGCCCACGCTCCTCGGCATGGGCTCCATTAGTGCTGGAAACCTGGATATCAACCGGCACATCGGCAGCCTGGCTCCTACCATGCCCACCCTCCTCTGTCGGAAGCCCAAACTCATCAGCATCAAAGACATGTGTTATAGCTTGCGCAGCAAACTGAGGCTCGAGGTCGTGCATGGACCCAAGTTCGAGCTCGCTAAAGTGCTCGTGCTGAGGCTCAGGTTCCAGTTCCAGGCTTGATTCAAGACCGGGCGCGAGCTGTAGATCGGGCGCGAGCTGTAGATCGGGCGCAAACTGCAGATCGCGCTGCAGATCGCGCTCGGGCTCAGCGCTGCCAGTCCGCAATGCAGACATCCTTGCCAAAAGCCTGTTGACAGGGTCGGAGGATATCGTAGATGCGTTGTTAGAAAGAGAACTGGCTGGTGCGGGTGCGATAGGATTGACGCCATGAACCTGTTTGTCGAACCACTGGCACAGAGTCGTGCGGTCCAGCTCCGAAAGCACAAGGATCACGCGTTTATAGTCTCCGTGCCGAGCTTTCCAGTCGATTCCGGCGCCACCGGCCTGAGTGCTGGTCCCGTGTGTCTGAAAATGGACATCCGGCGATAGGAGAAAATAGCCCTATGGAAAAACAGCTAAAAAGGAAACAGGATTGAATCGAGTGTCAATCACTCACCAATACGGCCGCCGTGGCGATAGCTCCCGGCGAAGTCTTCTTGATATTCCACAGATCACCGAGAGGCGTGCGAGAACCTGAGCTCTTGTTCTTCTGCGCTGAGCTACTGGCCGAAGTGGTAATTCGAGCGCCGGTAGCGGCAGCGGCAGCGGCCTTAGGTCCATGGAGCACATATTTCATGACCTGTATATAGAATAGAGTGAGATGTACGCAGAGAATGTCTGTAATATAGCACGCACCCGAACAAGACACTCGTTGCGAAAAGGCTCTGTCTCCTTACGAACATCGTTCTCCGGATAAAGGAACGCCGGAAAGACGGCATACTCCTCTCCAGGCTCTAGTAGTGGGTTGGTTAGGCGAGCGCGAAGGATTGGATGGTTGCGATCATGGATAACGTTGTCGGCAAGCCCAACGATTGTGGGGGCATGATCCTTGATACGATTGACGGCCTGATTTTTGGCCTGGTTTACTTGGTAAGTAAACTGCGTGAGGTTAGAATTGCACGACAACGGTAACTACATGGTCACACTCACCACTTTGACGAAAGAGAGGCGGCGATCCGGGTCAGCAAGGGCTTGCTGAAGGACAGGCGAGAGCAGGCGATCAAGCTCCACACGCGTTGCCGCTAAGTGGGAAGCAGGTGTCGCATAGCGAAGGTCGTAATTAAACGGGTCGACGTCGTCCGCCACAGAGAGGTCAAGAAGGCCCGTATCAATCCACGGAGATACCGAGAACATGAATGCGCCGGCAGCGTGCTTGATTTCAAGGCCCTCTTTCGACAGGACGCCCGTGCTCCTTGGCGTGCGCTTCACCTGGAGTGAAGCATATTGCGTCTTGAGCTCCTTCACAACATCAACCAGATTTTGTAACTGAAGCTGCGAAGCGCGAAGGGCCTGTTTACAGGCATAAACTATGGTGTGCACGCAGAGACAAAAAATAACTCACCTCGCGCAACTCCGCGACACTCACAGTAGCCGGGGGAAATGGACGTATATGGAGCAAATCTTCCAGAACAAGCACATCCAGATCAAGATCGGAATCCTCGTTGTCAGACATGAAGGGGAGCGTAGTGCGTGAGTGATGAGACGAGATGGACAATTTAAAGACTCGGACGGTCAGTCTTATACCTATGCGCGTGGCGTGATTCGAGGCAAACCCAATGAATACCTGTTCGGCACAAGATTTCATTGATGTAGGTACCAGCGCGACATCTTGCATTCTGAGTACCGTGGAGCTCGGCAGGCCTAGGCATTTGTCGTGAAAACAGCAGCCAGAGGCATGTAGCTGCACTTACTGTAGGGAATACAGACCGATATTGACACCTTGAAAATGATCCCGCTGCATCGGTGCAAAAGCGCCGGCAACACGCTGAGCCCTGGACTCCCTCGTTCATAAGTATACACAGCATTGAATACAGAAAGACGATGTGCGTGTATCAGAAACGAGCAAGAATTAGAAAATCGGCATGCACTAGTATTGCTCGACGACATGCTGTATCGTCCTGGTCCGAAATTCACGGAGTCCATCGTAGCCGAACACATAGATGACCTAGAGATGAGTGATCAGCCAGTCTACACCACCGGTCCGTCCAGACCTTGGTCCGAGGTCACGCGTGAACCCTCACCGGCATTTCCAACCGACATTGATCGACCTGTCTCTGACGTCTGTTGACCTCGATCCAGCGAATCAATAGACCTCAGCTGATGCTGATATTGAATCGAGGTCAACTGGGACCTCAGCGAGACCTTCACTTGATTTCAAAGGACCCTCCCTCGGAGCCTTGCAGGTCTTAGGTGGCACGTCTGCATAGCGACCGTTTGGCCTCTTCCTATGCTTGCTCTAATCCTCAATATATTGCTTCCATTTACATATACATGCATAAATCATCAGTGTATTCTGTAATTACTGTACAAAAAGGACAAGGACACACGTAGCATACATGAAAGATAGATGGTATGGGGAGATATAGCAAGTGACAGGAACACGGATGGATATACAGAGGAGCGGGCATACTGTAAAACCTAACATTGTCCTTACTGACTCCACCATAAACCCAACGTAAGCACACCACCCGCCAAGCTGGTCATACGGTGTCCGCCACGAGCAAAACATTCTACAGGTCAGAGAGTCAGCTGTGTTGACAGCTCGAAACAAGGGAACGGGCGGGGCACCCCAGGGCAGATCACTGTAAAGACAGCGTCAGAAAATACCTGAAGACACATATAGTACACTTACAGTCGCGCGCTTGATGATGGCCTGGTATGGATAAGACACCGGGGAGGGATATGCACCTGCATAAGATGAGTGGGACAGGAAGCAATGGCACAACAGACGACGTCGATGGGGGAAAGGGTGGGGGAAAGGACGGAGGCAAAAGCGCAATGTTACTCTTCTGCGAACGGAGGCAGCACTGTGAGTGTCTTGACGCACAACAAGGACAAAGAACTCACAGAGCAACTATGCAACAAGCCGTGACGTGGCTTCAACAGGTTTATCATCACCTCACAAAAAGCGAAGGAAGCTTGAGAGAAAACATACCGGGGAAAAAGGCAAAGCAGGCTGCAGGATTCAATGCATGAGGGGGGTTGGAGAAGACAAGGACAGCGGACATGGTGGTGGAAAGGTGAAGTTGTTGACGAGTCACAACGACGGTTCGTGCATTCATAAGGCACGCAGATTCTTTCTCACGTAGCTGCGGACGCCGCAATCCCACGTTGCCGCGTTCACTCAGCTCTCTCAGCACTTCAGTAATTAGCTGCTCTCGTTCCACACCATGCGTACAACTAGATTTGTCCTAGTATCCCAATCCATGCAAGATATGATTATTATACATCCATCCGTAGGCAGCATGGCTGGAGAGTGTGCTTGATCACTTGCATATATGTATATTGAGACTTGTACAGACTTAGCACCAAAAGACTCAGCCCAGAGGTCATTGCAAATGTTAAGCGGTGGTCATCAACATCTCTGCTACAACTCGATCAAATATTAAATTGAGGTCAATGACTGACAGCTGAGAGACGAGGGCCCGAGGGTTCTGGCGCATCAATTTGGCGTCCCATCAATTTCGAACCCTGATCTATCTCAAACGTCGGGGCCGACTGGCCGTGTAGGGAAGGAAAGGCAACGTGCTGAATACCTTTCCGATGACATCAGCTCGCACCTGTGTCCACTACTCGTGTCCCAGCGCATGTCCGGTGAACGAGGTCTGCGTGTGTGCCCAAGAAGAACCTCTAGCTTCAATATGGTTGCGCGAGCCTGAGGGTGAAGGTATGTTGAAGGACAGGGTGAAGGTTGACGAAAGAAAGCCGGCCGGTCGCGTCGACGGCACATCGATCACTTATCAAGGCAGATCTTGTGCGACGTGCGTGGGCTTCTGTTTCTCTGCGCTCTCACTCTCACTCTCACTCCTCACCCCTCTCGCTCATCAACTTCTATCGCTGTCCGACCATCATCGGCACTCCACCCGCCTGCCACTAGCTCAAGATCCAACTACTTCCCTCCCTTGTGTCGCCCTTGGTGTCGCCACTGCAGCTTCAACAGCAGTTTCACCCATTCTCCGGCCCACTTGAGACGCATATGACGTGGATCGGGGCCTGGGTACAGTTCTGACTTATACAGGTGCGTGCATTCGTTGATAGCTTGGCGTGCGACTGAGTCTGAGACATCCTGCGCACGTCTGGCCACCTTGCACGCCACCCTGCATGCCTCGCTCGAAGCGCGCCGCCTGCGCATGGCTCCTGATCGCCTCGCTGCCGCGTACGACCTTGATCGTGGCATGAGACGCACCCTGCGTCATACCCACACAATCGGCTGCACGACGCTGCTCCCCTCTCACCTCGAGCTCGCCCTACTGACCGCCCCTGTGGCGATTTATGTCCCCGTCGCTCGCAGCGCCCAACGCCACTGCGCATTCATACCTGGCGCAGCATACCCACCGTCCAACATCCTCGTGGCCATCCAGGGTGCCCGGAAGCACGCGCACTACCCCGGGGTCTCGGGAGCCTTTCTGACGGCCTGTTTGTGCTCCCACCGAGCGCGCGCGGCGTGTCTCGCGCTCCGCTGGCGGCGGCGCTCACGCGCACACGGCCAGCAAGGCCAAAAGTTCACCCGTTGAAAAGGGGAGCTAGAATAAAAGGTGCGTTGAGTCCTGAGAACGCATTGATGCTGACACATTCAAGCTTCCAGACGAGTCGAGCGCGCGAGACCAACTACTGACCGGTGTACCCTGCATCCCGCCGCCGTTCCTTCCACAGCTACCTCAAACACCCCTGCGAGCCAATCGCGCGCACTCCGCCACGACAACGACCTCTGCGCACGTACCGCACCGCTCGCTCCCTCCGCAAACAGCCTACGCGCAACGCCCAGACCGAACGTGCGCCCCCTCACCTATCAGCTCCACCGGCTGCCTATCAACATCAAAACATCCACGCCGCCCCGTCTCGTCTTCTCGACCGTCGACCGCAACACACGAACAGTGCATCCGCATCCAGGTGCCACACCGTCGATAGCTGGAACCACCGCACGCGATCCCCGTTCTCCGCCACGACCCTCGTTCTATGCACCATGCCGGCACCCACACCGCACCGTACCTCAACCGGTCGACGATCCACACACGCACACACACATTTAGTCCCCCTCGCGCCCGCAGATGCAAAGATCCCGGCAACGTTGCGCGAGCGAGGTGCGCCGCCTGCTCTGCTTATCCCGCTAGCCCACCCACCCGCACCACTACGCCCCCGCATCCACCTGCGTTCCAGACTCGGCCGCACCGCTCCACGACTCTAAGTCTCCGCGCAGAGCGTCACAGTGCGTCGCGGTCTGCGTGCAGCGGCGTGGCGGCACTGTCAGGCACGGTGTACCGCGTATGGACATCCAGTGCACGCGCGGCCAGACGGAGTGTCCACCCGCTCGCGGCGGAGATCGTTCTGCGCAAGTGTGAGGGTAAAGGAAGACGAAGACGGGAAGCAGCGGCGAGCAGGAGCCGTCATTGGCCCCGCATCACCGCACCACTGCGCCGCCGTGCGGCACCCTTCCTGTAAGTGTAGTCAGCAACCTGCGTGGAGACCGATGCTGTCACTGACAAGTGTCAGCGTGCTCGGGATCCTACCAAGGTATGTAGACCAAGTCTCGGTCTGTTTGCGCAGGCGCACACCCAGCATTTTGGACCAGCTGTCAGCGGCGCTGGGACAGGCCTTCGTGCCTTGCACGCATCATGTTCCCTGTGTGCCGCCCCTGTGCCTGCTCTTTCCTTTTCATTCTGTGCATCTTCTAACCATGCATGCTGACGTGTTGCTTCCAGTTTCTTGACTGCCATGACTGCCACAACCATACTGGCTGCAGGTTAGATAGTGGGTTCAATGGATGGTACATGCACCGCTTATTATGTTACGGTCCTCGCAGAGTGCAGTGTGTCAGCAAGAGGCATACTGGTTGACGACGTGCGTGTTTGAGCTGGCTAACAGGTGTAGTTACATTGGAATCTACAACTGGTACATTTAGATCAACCCACAGCTGTATGAACATGTGTCAAGGAGAATTGTATAGTGCTTCAAAGGCTACTAGGAATTAAAAGATCTCCTGACAGCGTAAGAACATATCACTATCTATGAGATCAACAACAAGAAAATCACCAGACCTAGTACAGTCCTCTACGAGCAGAGCACCTCGAGAAATAGAGCGAGCAAAAAATAACTCATATGCGTGAGCTGAAGGACGAGAGCGTACACGATACAAGCCAAGATCTTCATCTTTTGCTAAGCAGGCAGTGATGGGGGCATCCAATCGGCGCACTACACAGATTGGATATACTGTCCCTTGAACAGTGCATGCAAACATAGCTTCTAGTTTTCCAAAAATATACCCACCAACAGTGTCAATGATGACTCCGTCTTGTCGACGTTGACCATGAAAAGATGGTGAGCAGTGAAGGTAATCCATATATTGATACCAGTCAACTTTTGATGCAAAGCGGACCTTGAGTGTTTGATATTCGGTGATCTAGGATATTATGGTCAAGGAGAATAATTCTTAGCATGATAGGCATGTACTAAGTCATCCTCGTTGAAGTGAATGCCACCTTCTGGAATAGGAAGCTGGTAGCTTTCCAAACTTCTTCCCAACCAACGTGTTAGTTTCATGCGAAGGTCCTTGAGAAATGGATGTCTGGCATGTTGCAGTTGGAATGAATTGAAAGATACTGGCTGCTGCCAGGAGCTGAAAATAATATTTTCGACATCGATAATTTTTGAAAGCCGATTGCCAACATTGATATCGGGTTCAGGATTGCTATCATTGATGTCTTCTTGATCATCCATGTCCGTAAGGGCAGATTCCTGTTCATAAGCATCTCGGATGTTGATGAGCTCACGAATCCGAACAGATGCCAATGAGTGCTGATCAATCCGCAAAATCTAGTAGAGTACAGTGCCTTTAGCTTAATTGTGTCTGAACTCTTGTAATAAATTCCCACCTGCTCAGCAACATTTTTAAAATTTGTTCAAAGCAGGTATGCCTTTTTTAGTGGACCATGCATCTTCTCATTTGGTTTTGTGTTAAAGTTACGTGTGGCACCTTTGGCTAGAATATCGGAAAAGGCATGTTGAAGGGCATGGAATTTTGGAAAATTCCAATCCTTCACTGCATGACTGTCGTCACCTGCATTCTGATTTGATAGCTGAATGTAGCGCTATGAAAATGCTGATTAATCATTGCTGTAAATTACTGTGAAGAAACTTACAGATATAAGCTCAGAAAATTTCTTTACTGCAGCATTGCCCTGTGTAATACTTGCATGATTGTGAGCTTCAAAAGACAGGTACATGTCAAGAACCGCATAAGTTCGCATACTGCGAAGTAGTGTCCAAGCAGCAGTATCAGAGCAAGGAATGACATCATGAGCAGCAAAAACAACGAGCTGCTTTAATTAATTACCAGAAAAAAATAAATGTAGAACCACATACTTTTGCAATATCTTCATGCTTAGAACCATCATTAAATGATGAGTTCATAACAGCAGAGAAATGATTCAAATTCCGCCAGCAGGGAATGGAATCAAAGCTGGCATGCTAGTTTAGCCAATATTTATATTGAAATAGGATTATGCTTACTGCTGATTAACTTTTGTGGAAGCCTCTCTTCCATACCCCTCAATTATAGACTTAAATTCTTCCCAAAGGTGGTGTCCTCCCAGACCACTATTATTGGAGTGAAGACGATCAAAGGAAAGTGCACGATGGGGGTCCATGAATGGAACATCCCAAAATACACTCTGAAACACATTAGCACATATTTTTAAGGTCAAATTAACATATATGCATACCTCCACATTATGTAAACCATAGTCAGAAAGAAGTTGATCTCGCTGCTCCAGTGTTGGCTTTAATCGCGCGTCTTTGACCACCTGCTGTGATTGCTCAGCTGTTCGCAATGGGTGCCGTGTGAGCAAATCAGTCTGCTGTGATGCAGGTACAAGGCATATTGGACAAGGGAATTTGCCACCAGACCCTCGTGTAAGAGCCATGACTGATCTAGAGACCTGTGAAACTATTATCAATAAATATTAGTTAATAATGTACTGTTCCTCATAATCAGCAGAGAGTATTAGGATGATTGGGAAGAGATGCCGTTGCTTGCCATCTCCACACTTGAACCAATGTCCTACCCGTCCATGCTCAATTATAGGCTGAATAATTGTCTTGAAAGATTCATGCCAGACAACCCGCTTAAAGTTGACAAAGCCGGGTTTACCTGTCTCCGCAGGATCCTCCGACACCTGTACAGAACTTAGCGATTAAATTTACAAGCATAGAATAAGCGCACATGAGGCAGCCAGCCAACAACACAGCCTCCACCAATTGTATTACCATTCCGTATTCCGTGTGGGAGATTTAGAATGCGTGCAATTACAGGATACCCTTTCTCAGTGCCGAACGTGGATAGCTTGGTCTTGTCGGCATAGAGAAGGAAGACTAGTGGATCACCTCCATTTGGGATTTGACCCTGAAAAATTATTTGTAGGCAATATCATATAAATATAATGCACAAACCTGGATTTTCCACCATGTTCCTGCAGTCCACGGCTCGTCGATCACCTGATCCCACTCATCGCCAAGCTTTCTAAATATCTGCTCTGCATCCCACACCATCTCTTGGGCCAGCTGCGGTTGCTCCAAGAGATCGAATGCCCATTGCAAGGGTGAGCGTGCCCAAACATCGAAAGAATGATCTCTGCCTTTATATGGTACAGAAATCGAATGTTTCTCAAACTATGCATACATATCAGCACCGCTATGCGAAGCGGCAAAAAGATATCATATTAACGTACAGGTGCGACTCGCAGAGCAGCAAGATCCCATGCATCCATTACATCTGAAAACTTCGAGAACGTCACCTTGCCATTGCCAGATATACATGCTTGGATGACGCTAAGCAGCCGATCCCCAAGCGTTCGGTTCATTGATGCCTCGAGCATGATCTCCGCAAGCTCAAAATCCTCGCGGGTCTGAAATGCGGGCTTCCAGGGCTCTTTATCGGGGACAAAAGAGGCAGTGGGGCCTTTGCGTGCACTATAGTCCTTGAAATCAATGATGTCATCAGGGCGGTTGCTCCTGGGATGATAACGTATACGGATTTTGTCGAGAGGCTCATGCGAGTAAGATGGCAGAGACCCAGCAACTGAGGGAGGATCAACTTCAGGCAAAGGTGGATTGGTGTGTTCAAAGGGATCTGAGTGGACATCAGGTGCGACACGGACATCATCTACACAACAGATCAGTCCGAGATGTAGGATCAACCACTTTCTCAGCGTACCCTCTATCTCCATGCTGTCACCAAGAATTACTTCGGGACTCGGAGATGTATGTCGTGGCGGCGTTTGAGGAGGATCAATGCGTGACGAAGCTTAGCAATACCAGGTCAGATTTGGCCAAAAGACACAAAAACTTCACGCACTGGCTACAGCAGCCTCCTGCGTAGATGCAAAGATACCGGCCCTAAGCTTCTTCTCATACTTCCTAAGGCCCTTCTGTGCGCGGTGATCGCGCTCACACTTCTCAATGTGTCTCCTAAGGTTCTGAGGGCGGAAGGATTGCTTGCAGTAGTCACATTTGGCCTTCTTTGTCGGAGATTTTCCCATTTCAAGACAGAGAGTGTGAGGGGATATATATACAATGGCAGGGGGACAGTATGATTCAAGGGAGGGACAAGGGACGGGACAGGATGACGGCGGGAAGGAAAGGACTGCCCTGGGTTCAGGGATTACAACGGTATCGTGATTGATGATAATCGACCGGCGTATCTTGTGATCTCTGTATAATGGCCCGATCGGCGATTACAAGCCCGGTTATAACCGGCCGGAGATTGTAACCCTGATTCCGGTTTTCCGACATTGCGGGGAGGGTCCGGGACTGCGAGCGGTGCAGAGTGTGGGCGTCGGATGGCAGAAAAGTGCATCGAGGTCGAGTGTAAGTGAAGCAAGGAAGTGAGATGGACAGCAATCACCGTCGTCGCGCAAGTCGATTGAGGAGGCTGCAAATGATGTCATTTGCATGTCGGACTGTACCCGGAGCACACGCCCGATTCTGCAAGGTCTCCCTTGATCGCACGCATCGTTCTTCCACCGAGTCCCTGCACTGTGCTCAGCCGCGGCGCCCCCTCGCACTGTCTCCACTACTCTCCCTCCTGCGTACTATTCCGCCTCCCAACATCCTGTCTTGTCTTCTCTGTACATACACCTTTCAATCTCATTTATCTTCTCCGTCTGGATCGTTATTCAAGCAGCAACATGTATTGACTCGCTCCCACATGCCGTCATGCTTTCCTTGCACTTGGACGACTTTCTCGATACCTTGACTCATCTTCCCGCATACGTCTTAAACTTTTCCTTTGGCACCGGAGCTGATTGTCGCTACGAGTTGTGGGCAGAGGTGCGCCTCTACCCGTCTCTCATCTACTCAGATCGACCGACGATGCGCTAAGTCAGATCCCGTGGGTCTCGTGCTCTTGGCCGCTGCACGCCGATGATACTTTAGTGTCCTCTCGCTCGGCCGGTGCTCCTTCATTGCGCCGCGTAAGGTGCGGACCATCTACTGGCTCAGTGTGTGAAGGGTCATCGTATGGCTATTGAAGTTGATGAGCCGGCGAAACTGGCTTCGCCGGCTCATGACGGCTTGCTGTTTCTTCGATTGTACAGACGGACAGCCTCTCATCGTCTCGTTTCTTTCAGATATACGGTACGCCTACACGGAAACGACTTATGTTCAGTATGAACGTCTCACACTATACCAATATTCAAGACTCGCCTTTTGCCTACTAATCACACATTTAGCTCACCGGAACGCGACACTATGCATGTTCTAAGAGCCACAAGGAGTTCTATTCTCTCTATAATAGTGTATGCTCACAAGGTATAAGTCCCCCTTGAACCTCGACAGCATGCTCGTTCCATAACGCCGAGAAAGCTGTCATTTACTGCCACAATTTCGACCGACGGGTGGGAGCCACCAAGGGCGCTCTTATCCCCTGAGGAGGCAATTCCGGGAAGAATTGTTATGGACGGCATCACAAAGGTTACAGAGATGATTTGAGCAGGCGGAGTGCGAACTTGGACAACTCGATCGCAGACCAGGCGAGCGTTTTGCGCACTGTACTGATACTGACATGGCATGTTTAGTTGCTCGCGATTGACACGGCGATCGAAAA
>MU273999.1:0-12526 GCA_022160365.1 Vararia minispora EC-137 | reverse complement strand
CCCGCCTCGGTCCCGCAGACTGCTGCCCATCGATAGCCGTCCCGGCCCTTCTGGTTACCCGCCGGTCACTGGTACGGCCTCCTTGTCTTCCCGCGGTACCTGGCGCGCTTTTTGTTGGGGTATATCAACGTCTAATTGCTACCCTCTTCGCAGATGACACAACTGTCTACCTGCACTCCCAGGACAGCTGGGCATCCCTCCACGCTATCCTCGATAAGTGGTGCGAAGTATCCGGCGCCCACTTCAATATTAATAAAACCGTCATTATCCCGGTCGGCCCGACCGCGTACCGAAAGACGTTGCAAGAAACTCGAACCCTACACGCAGGCGACACCCCCATCCCAAACCACGTCAAAATCCTCGGGGACGGCACCTTCACCCGCATCTTAGGCGCCTTCCTCGGCAACGAGGTCAACCTCCTCGATGTTTGGGCCCCAAGAGTCGGTAACATTGTTACTTTCTTCGATCGGTACTCGTCCGGAAAACGCATCCATCCCGACCTAATGTCGCGGCGTCACACTGCAAACCAAAGGGTCATGGCAACTACCCAGTACTCCACGGTAGCCCAAAGTATGCCCGAGACAATCGTCAAACGCCTTGAGTCCCTAATCTCCACATTCCTATGGCAAGGCTCACGCCCCTCTGTAAACCGCTCGACCCTCCAACTGCCCCTTGCCCAGGGAGGCCTCGCTACCCCAAATATACGTGCAAGAAACACGGCCATCGCCCTCCGGCACCTCCAGCGGTACCTAACCGAAGATGACCGCCCCCGTTGGGCCCTACTCGCGGATACTCTACTGGCCCGCGACACTCCTACAGATGAGGCCAACATAGACCCAATGGCAAAAATAAATTTCTTCCTGCAGACGTGGCGTATGCGCCAAAGAGGCTCCGACCTCCCCCCCACGCTCCGGGCGATGCTACTGGCAGCTAAGTCGACAGGGGTAGCCCTCGAGACGGCCGAGCCATCCCCGGAGCTCACCCTCTCATTGCCAGCATGGTACCACATCGGTATAGGGCGCAAAACTCTCCACATCCTACAACGATCCGCTACAGCAGACTGCGTCCGCCGCACACACCGGGTACGTACGGTCTCCGACCTCCTCACCCTGACTGCCCGGTCAAGGACGAACAACAACGACGCGGCACCACTCCACTCTGACGTCCTGTCATGTGCGTGCGTCACATGCAACATAGACCGTGCTCACCCAACCAACTGCCCATACCCAGTGCTCTGTGTAAGAGTCGCAAACGACATCCTCAGATACATACAAAAGACGAAATGGAACCCGCTCCGAGTCCCCCCCAATCCCCGATTCCCTACCGACCCCATGGATCGCCGCACCCCGGATGCCGGTAACGCCGACCCCCTCACCCCGCTCACAATCACTTTCGACGCTTCCTTACCCTCCGCAAACAATATCACGGAAGCGTTGCGAATCTATACCATCCCGGAGCATATTCGCCATACCCCTATCCAAATCTGTCGCAGGCAGGCGCCAGGTGTGGAACCAACGCCAGTATGGATTGTTGCGTCCCCTGCCACATCCTCCCAGCCAACAGCCCTAACATGGGTTGTCTGCCTCATATACCGCGACGACGACGACCCCCGGAATATAGCCATACGCCTTAAACACCCTGACTTGAAGGATCTCACAGACGTACACATTGCAGGTGCGATCATCTCTATCCGGTATTCCCTACCTACCCACCCTGTCCATATCTACACCACTGACAGCACCCTCTTTAATGCCGTCCGCAGCGACCTCACGATCTGGGAGGACGAGGACCTCATGCTCACTTCCCGCCCCACCCTCTGGCGATCCCTCCTCTCACAACTACGGGAACACCCCGCCCCGGTCCACGTCTCACACATCTCGACCCCGGAGGCTGCATGGGCGATGGACCGAGCTCGTGAACTCCGATCCCTACGCTTGGTGCGCACTCCGCTAGACCTCACGTGGAGACCATCCCTCGTCCTCTCCGGTACCCGTTTCTACCATCTATCTCAAGCCCAACTGACAGCTCTGATCAATCTCCACTGCCGCACCACCGCCTCCCGTCGCCGACCCTCTCCGACTGTCGAATCTGTACGAAACTCACTCGCGGTTGTCAACGGCGCCCTGCCATCACACGACGAGGTATGGCTATCAATCTGGAACCGAGACTTCTACCACGTTACGAGCGATTTCTTCTGGCGAGTCCTGCACCGAAGCTACAAAACAGGTAGATACTGGCTCAACATTCCCGGCTTCGAATACCGGGCCGCCTGCCAATCCTGTGCTACAACGGAGTCATGGGAACATATACTGCTACATTGCAACGCTCCCGGCCCTACGACCATCTGGGACGCCGTCGGGAGTTTCCTCCGCTCGCGCATCCCCGTCCTCCCACCCCTCTCCCTTGGCCTCATCCTAGGATGTGCTATAGTTAACCCTGTAGGAGGTGGTCCCCTAAGTGACCCGTACACCAAACGCCTATTCCGCATTACCGTAGCTGAATCTGCCCGTCTGATCTGGATCCTCCGGTGCGAACGTGTAATTCAAGACAAAACTCTGACCCACGACTCTGTCCTTAGCCGTTGGAAGACCATGATGGACTCCCGGCTCCAACTTGACGTTGCGATGACGAGCAGAACCCTGGGACGCTTTGCACTACCCCGCAAGCTGGTCCTTAACACGTGGTCAAGGATGATCCATTTAAGTGGTCCCTTGACAGAGACTGACTGGGTCCACCATAAGGGAGTTTTAGTGGGTATTCAGGTCCCCGAGGCCGGTGCCCGACGCCCGTGGCGTCCCCCGGCGAGATAAACCTGCGAGCCCCACACTCAGTGCGTAAACTGCATTTCTTCCTGGAGAACCAACTCTACACCGGTCATGATCGCTTCTGCAACTGTCTCACTAAGCTGGTAATGGTGGTCGAAGGCTCAGCCTTCATACAGACTTCATCAAAACCTATAGCTCCTCCAAAAAAAAAAAAAAAGTATGCACATGCGCATGTGGCGACATAGACAGGAACAGCATGATCTCGATGTGGCTTTCTGGGCAGATGCGGGACATAGTAAGGCCATCCACGTGCTGAACGCGCGTAAAACATGCGCACCGATGGGCCATAGTACTATATCGCTCTGGGTGCGCGAACATCGCATAGGCCATAGTTCACGAGGGTGCCTGCATGAAGGTCTGGTGGTTCTTAATGACTGCTATGATAGCATCCGTCGCGCACCAAGCCAGTAGTGCCTGCGCCCTGGTTAGACCGGCCGGTCATCAGAAAATTCTAATTATTTACGCCATGTGGGAAGGGCCAAGGCAAATTATCAGTCTCAGTTTCTTACTAAAAGGCTGTCAGCGATGGATTTACTGAAGGTCAGACGTCCCAGCCTACCAAGTGCTCATCGAGACCCGCAATGCTTAGACTTCTTATACCGAGCTTGCAGCCACAATTGTCCTCATCGCGCGTATATTTTTTTCCAAAGCTCTGCTTACCCGCATTGTGTAGGCCCGCACGTACCGGCTTGCGTAACGCGATGCGAATTCTGTGACGGTCCAAGAGAAAACGGGTTCTAGAGCGGTCCTTTTATTGTAGCGTATGTTAGGCGAATGGGACATAGTTGTAGGTACGACATTCAGCTTTTTGTGCACCTGGAAGCCATATACGTAGTCGATGGTGTGCCGAAGAAGACCAGGGGCGGTCGAGAGGATCGTATATCATACTTTCACCGGGATGGCTTAGGCTCGCACCATGTCCTGTGGTCATTTCCCCAGGTCCTGGGTCACTGTCAGTAAGTTAATTGTAGGTACCGGTGTCAGATCAACGGGGAACATGACACGCACTGACACTGACACTGCATTCTTTCACAGTTCGGGGCTGTTCTCGTACGTGATAATCCCTGCGAAAAATTGTTTAATGATGCCGAAGTCCGCATAGGGATGTTGTCGCAGTGTCTGTACATTCTACCAGTAAGAGGCACGTACGTCCGCGACCAGTATTTCGCTAGCTACCTTTGAAGGGGCAGGAAAGGTCCGCCAGGTAATTTTGACGGATGCACGACGTCAGCAGGGCACGCCACGCACTCACGGACGTGAATGCCATAAATCAACCGGGCCGTACGCCGATAGATGAAGAAGGACATTGCGAGAGACGAAGGCAGCGCATGCACCGGCGGATAGACACGAGCTCGCAGGAAAAATCCCGCCCGGGTCGTTCAATACAGCACATCACGCAACCATTTCATTCCTGCCGCACGACGGTATGCGATGAGATCAAGTATGGAGAAACGGGGCCGATGGCGCGGGAAGCACATTTAACCCTCGGCAAGCGTGCAGATCCCACTGACCGTGGACGCGGCGAGATTTCCGGGGCTATTCGTTGCATCATGATGGCTCACCTTCGCCAATCCCCATGTGCAGTTACAGTGCGAGCACGGCGCTGGCACTGTGCAGATGGATAGGACTGTACTCGACCAGCCGTGTAGAACGCCACTTAACAAAGAGAGCCGGTAACAGCCCAGTACGCTTAAAAAAGCGACTTCCGGCCGGATTAAAAAAAGTGATTGCGGGCCCGATTAGAAAGGTGATAAGAGCTCGATTAAAAAAGCAAGCTCGAATAAAAAAGCAAGTTCGCTTAAAAAAGCAGACTCGATTAAGAAAGCGGGCTTGAATAAAAAAGTGAGCTCGATTAAAAAAGTGAGCTCGATTAAAAAAGTAAGTTACACGTTGGCGTCTGGCTACAAAACACGTGAAAATACGAGTACAATCCCTGCTCTCCTGTACTACATACCCTAATAATACCCGGATATCCTAATGTATCCGACTGCGAGGTGTACAGGAGGGTGGCGTCGCCGGCGCGCAAGGTCCGCGCAAGCAAGGGATGAATGAAAAGCAGCGAGCGCCGGGCCGAGCCCGCGGCGCGCGCGCCAGACATGGGTGAAGAAGGGATCCAGGTGGGGTCCAACGGACTCGTGCGAGGCGTCTACAGGGAGGGCGGGTCCCGCAACGACGACCGGGCTCGACCCGCGTGCAAGGCGCGAGTGCAGGACGAGCGATCGAGATCCGACCGCGACGACTCGGGGTACGGGCATGCGAGAGGATGCGACGGCGGCGTGCTCGAGAAGGCGACGACGGCGAGCGAGGCGTGCCGCCAAGCCGGACAGACGGACGAGCTGTAGGGCGACGAACGGGCTCATGCCGCGAGCCAGGCGGCGCACGAGCAGGTCGGGCGAGCGGGATCCTGTAGCGACGACTCGGGGGATGTGTGAGCGAGAGGGGAGAGCGAGAGCAGACGAGCGAGAGCAGAGCAGGTGACCACGAGGGACAGTAGGGAAAGTGAGACGATGGGAGGGATGGGCGAGCGAGAAGGGGCGAGCGAGAGCAGACGAGTGAGAGCAGGCGGCCACGAGGGACAGCAGCGGCAAGTGAGTGGTGGCGCGGCTACTGGCCATCATTTTCCAGTGTGGCGTATCCGTCTGCAGAGTATCTCTGGAGGAAGTCAGCGGCAAGGATGCGGGAGTTTTTGCACTGCCTTCCGAACACCGCTTTTTGCGCCACGTACGTTGCAGCCATCTTGAATGCCGCAGCGCGCAGACCTTCTAGCAAGGCCGGGTCACCGACAGAGCGGGCGTCGGCTCTCTGTAGCCATCGGCGCGCCTCCCAATCACAGAACGTCAGTGTCCTGTCCATCTCCTGGATCAATAACACGACCTCCTCGTGGTGCCGACGCGCCCGCGCCCTTGCCTTGAACCATTCCAGGCGAAGATCTACGGCATCTAGTTAGCCCTGGATGTCCCGCATGGCGGGCACACGCACCATCCGTCAGCCCGTCCTTCCCCGACACTGCGGTGCGCCAAATCCATGATAGCTTATGTCGGGTCTCCCCAGACGCGACGCCTCTTTGGCTTGCTGTAAACTCCCTTGCGGCTATCACCGAGTTCTCCTCTGCTTCGAGTACCCCGCGCTCGTTAAGGCCGGCCTTGTCCTCTGGCCGTAGCACCTGAAATTTGTTAGTCCATTCACCATCGCCTAGGAGTGCCATATAGGCCTCGCGGCTACGCGAGTAGCGATCGCCGGCATCATCGATTAGCGCCTGTACTGTGTTCTGCGCCGCGCGTGCACGAGTATTGGCGTGCTGCCCTGTAAGATTGTCTCTTTTGAACCGGTTGAGGCATGATCGCAGTCGTAGATGCCCCCTCAAGTCATCCAGGTCCTTCGACATTGCCGCTAGTCGGATGTCAGCTTCGATTTCTGCGAGGAATGGGCGGATCGTGCGTCGTGCGTCCGGTGGCAAGTCCGAGGGAAAGTACTGTGGTTCGTCCTCCGGAAGCCGATCTTCCCCGACTTCGACCACCTGGTCGCTGGGCGGGATCGCGCCAAAAAGGTCTGGCGCCATCGCCTGGACTTCCGAGCGATAGCGCGTGTTGCGCCGCCAAAGTTCGTTGTCGCGCTGCACCGCACGCACGTCTTGTTCCTTCACCTTTCCGGCGTCATGCTTGCTGCTCGCTTTTCTGTGAGCGCGGCGCAGACGCCGGGTTCTGAGCCTGTTGAGAATCAATGAGCGTGTTTGCCGGAGGGCAGGCGAACTCCGTGTGCACACCTCTCCCCCTCGAGCTTTAAACCATTAATGAAGAGATTGGCCACAGCGGTGACCTCTGCGTACACTCCTCCGGCGCCATTGGGGCGTGCCGAGCCACTCAGCGACGCGTTGTCTCTCAATGCGGCCTTCAGCCGTACGCTTGCCACCGTCATGGCTTACTCCGAGTTAGTCCTAAGGTCAGACGCAATGCAACGATGACGCCACTCACCCGATTCGACCATTTCGTATGGGTTCTCTCCTTCATGTGTTCGCTCCCACCTCTCTATCCTCTCAGTCCACTCAGCGAGCGTCCCGGCGCTTGCGTCCTGCAGAGACTGCGAGAACTCCGTGAACACATCACACTGTTCTTTCCCGTCTGCCACTGCTTGCGCCAAGCGCGCAGCGAGCAAGATGCCTGGCACGCGCATTGTGAACGTCTGCCGCCAGCAACCAGCTGACCACATACCTATTCCACAGTGTTTTCTCCAGTTCCAGAACCCGCAGCGATCCTCCATCGTGTCGCGCGCTGAGCCCGGACCCATCTCCTTCATGCTCGCTGCAACCGGGTTCACGCCAGCCCACGCGCGCTCCGAAGCCTCGCCATCAGTCAGCCCGACGCCTGGGGTGAATGTTAGGTTGAAGTTTGATTGGCATGATTGCTTGTGCGCTGCCAAGTGGAACTTGGGTACGACAAACACTGTTTGCGGCAGCACTCGTGCCACGAACGATGCAGCGTGCGGCGCGATCGCGAAGCGGCTCGGGACCCGGGACAGCTGGTCCCGAAGATTCTTGGACCACTGACAAGCGATGTCGTAGGCGATCACGAGAGGCTGAAGGCACTTGAAATGCCGCATAACGGAGACTACTAGATAGTCTGTAGTAAAGTACCTATACGAGAATGAGAGTCAATGGCTAGGAACGAGAGGTCACGAACTTTTCTCCTTTGTGGAGACGCGCGTGGCCATTTGGTTGCCAGAATTCATGCCGTTGACAGAAGACGCCAGTGATACCTGTCGAGCGGAGATGCTTCCCTCCCTTCTGATTTGCAAGGTCCATGGCGTTAAAGTTCGAACATGTGCTCGGCTGCAATCAGCATTAGTTGGCGTATGGGAGTTAGATAGTCCTTCTGACCTCTTGGTCCTTGTCTTTCTCGGAAGCAAAGATGTGCTTCGCGAACGCCTGGTAATCCTTCTCCCGCACGCCATACGCCAGTCCGGCGAGGACGCTAGGATCACTTTCGTCTGTTGCTTTGTTAACTCGGTTACTCAGTCGGAAGCAAGCGTCACACGATAGAAACAGTCGTGCAGAAGGGTCGCTGAGTATATGTGATCAGTTTGTTAAAATAGTTTGAGCCCGGCGAGGAGACGTACTCAGTGTTGATGCCGACATGAGGACATGCCGGGCATCGAGCGGCAAGTTCACCATCGGGAAGCTCATCCACGGAGCGAGCGTCGTGGAGCGCCCCTCTCCGTTTGAGCATCATCAAACACCTCCACGCACGCACCATCATCTGCCACTGCGCTCGTCGCTCCTGGGAGTCCGAGTTAGCAGGACCCTGCAGAGGATTGGGCAATTACGCACAGGTAGCGTCCCGATTCCTGCACCATCAGTAGCGTGGACAAGCGCCTGATAGTACTTGGTCGCACAAATGTTTCCGAGGTTAGTCTTTATGTGAAAGTCGTCGAGCGCGGCGAAGGTCGCCGCAGTTTGAGGAGCGTGTGCCGTCGCCGGAAATAGGCGCATGTCCAAGAGTTGCGTCACTCGGTCGACCTTGGTTCCGTCAGCTTTGCGCCCACCGCGCTCCTCGCACGAGCAGAAGTCCACATGGACTTGATGAATGCCGTTCGTATGGAAGATCACAAAGTTGTGATCCATGTCTTCGTGCCGATTGCGACACGCATCCCCTGCCGCATGCAAGAGCTGCACGCGCAAGCCGAGGTCCCGAAGGGAGACCCACTCGAACATCTTGCCGTCCCAGCGCTAGCATGATCGTGTTTCAGTCTATGGCGAAGCAGCCATCCGCAAACACGTACCTTCACCCAATGTAGCGGCATCTGCGCGTGGGCGCGCACGGTGCACGCCGCACAATAGAGGCAAGTTCCAAAACATTCGTCGCACCGGTATAGATAATCATACTCCGTCTGGTATTCGTGGCATTGATCGGTATGACACGTGCCTGCCCGACCTTCCAGACGTATGAGTCGGTCTCCATATACCTCCTTCTTCTTGATGAAGCCGATCAAGGGGAAGCGCTGTTCATGGAGATCAGCATTAGATAGTCGGGACCCGCACTGTACTTACTATGGCGAAAGATCTGGCATTTTTAGCTCCGTCGGCGAGAAGGTCAGAGTGGTCGGAGAGTGTGTCGTTGCCGTCGTCGAGCGTCATAACGTCTGGGACTGCTTGCTCGCGTCGTGCGAGACGCATCCTCGGAAGCAACGGAAGTCCCCGGCGAGACGAGGTAGCGCCAGGGGTATCCTTAGGGACCCAGCGCCCGGACATAGTACTGACCTCAGTAGAGCTCGCTTGAGACGATGCTTCTGCGGCCACCGAGGCAGCCATCTCCATCGTCTGCCGCAGAGTCGTAATGCACACCCGCGCGCTCTTGAAAGTCTGTCGATCGGGAACCCCTACGGCTGACAGTGTGGGATTACTGCTCAGCGTCGACGCGCTCTGTAGGCGCCGATATGAGTTTCCTGTGGCGTCAGCACTTGGATTTGAGGAGGCCAGGCGCGCCCGAACCCTGGGCCTGAGCATTTGTGAAGGAGATGCAGACCTCTTGGACGACCCGCTCATGGTGGCGGCAGATGAAAACTTACTAGATCGCAAAGCTGCGTGGACAGCTGCCCGGACGGACGAGATGGGTGCGCGCAACGCGATCACGAGGCTCTCAACAAGAAAGTCACGAGACGGAGGCGAGCGCGAGCAAGTGTAGCGGGTTCGGCTTACGCAGCAGTCGGGAAATCAGTCAGGCGGTTCATTCAACCATCCAGCCGGCGAGAGGCGACTCGTGATCGTCCTCCCAATCGTCGCAATTTAGGCAGATAACAAGTGTTGGCACGGGACGGACGGGTATCTAGCACACTTCTCTAGATACTTTTGTTCTAAGACGACTCCCGAAGTCGTTTGGCGGGTGGCGTGTCTATCTCACGCTCCGAAGATCTCTCTCGCTTGCCATTTTGCAGACGGCGGCTGTGCGCCAATGCACTCGGGGAACTCGATTGCTCCCTGCAGCTAAATGCAGGCATTGACAGATGTGTTGGAAAGCTCTGCGATTGCGGCATCAGTTCGCGGACGCAGCGAAGCGCGACACTGCCACTCACTCTGTCCGTCCCGCGCACATATGCCCCGGACGTTACTTCGATATCTGGTGAATCTGCTCCCAGCGGTGTATGAGGCTTGTGGTAAGCGCCGGAAAACACCTCTATCTCTGGTGATTCAGTGAAGCTCCGTGTCTGTGAGGTGATGAGCGCGCGCGTGCAGGACCGTTGAAAGCAGCCACTCACTGGCAGAATTTGGGTAGGGCTGCCAACCAGAGAGACACAGGTTTGCGCCTGTGTGGTCGAACGTCGGGACGACCACGGAGGAGGCGGCGACGACAAGGTGGGCGAGGCGAGCGGCAACGGCGATGACGCCGGAGCCAGCAATGTCGAAGGAGGTGTCGATGCAGTAAATGGCGGCGGAGATGGCATCGGTGGTGAGGATGCCCGTGACGTCCAGGACGATGAAGGCGGCTGCTGAACCACTGACGGAGGAGGCGATGGCGATATCTCGATCGGAGAAGACGACTTGCCCGACGGGCCTTGTTGTTCGCGCTTTGGGGGCCGGTTTCTTACGCATCTCGCCGAGGGTACGCATTTCCCGCCCTGTCTCCCGACTGGCCGGTGGGCCGTGGCTTCCATGCGCCTGAGGGCCGCCCACGTACGGATGTCGGCCATTTGCGCGCCGCTTAGGGCAGGCGAGACGTACTCGAACGAGCTGCACTCTGACCCATTGCTGTGCCTGTATGTCACCTTCACGCCATGCTCAGCAGTCCTGCTCTCTCGCAGACTCGCATATACGATACGTACCCTCTCAAAATACCGCCCAAGATTGCGGGGTGATGTCCGGGCACCAAGACGATATTGCAGCCCGCGGTGTACCGACGCACCATCCGGATACCCGTTCTCGCCATGCTCAGCAGTCCTGCTCTCTCGCAGACTCGCATATACGATACGTACCCTCTCAAAATACCGCCCAAGATTGAGGGGTGATGTTCGGGCACCAAGACGATATTGCAGCCTGCGGTGTACCGACGCACCATCCGGATACCCGCGTAGGAAGGCAGTATTAGTCTCGACAGGATACGCTTCTTGCTTGACGCGATTGTACAGTGCTCGCGCTTCAGGCTCGCGAGGAGGGGGGACCAAGTGCACCCGGACGAGCATAGCCTCCTTGCGACGGGATGCCGACAAAAAAGCTCACCTAAGATATACCCCCTGTTGCTGTCCCGTTTCGGGTGTGGCAGGCTCGCGGTATGCACTCCTGAGAGTTCTACCGTCCGTGCTCACCTTACTATGATCCAGCGATCGCAGCCACTCTTTCCTTAATGATGTATGCACTCACTTGGGCGACGTCACTCGATGCAAACCAAACTATGTATTCTGGGGGGATTTTGCGGAGCTGTGCTCATTTAGCATCTGGGGGTACGTCTACTGGTGTCTGATGCGTTAGACCGCTCAGTCACGCCTGGCGCATATGCGATGCCTAGGACCGGTATTAGGTTCAAGGGAAATGTGCCAGCACCGTGCACAGTAAACGGACCTCCAGGAGACATCCGGCACAGATGTCACGGGTATAGTGGTTCAGCTTTTCCAAGGTGCGCCGCGATTCCCCTGCGTTTCTGCCGCCGCCCTGATGATCTGCGTTAATCGCGCCCGACGAGGTGTGACAGCCGCGCACGAATACGTCCGCCACGCGTGAGTGCCGAGAACAGAACTCAGCCGGAGGGACTGCCTTGGTGCGAGGCTTGGATGGCTGCAGAGAGGGCGAGGGTCTCGGATCGAGTCGTTGCATGCGTGCAGATGCCTGTCGATGAAGGTGCGGGCTAGCGAAGACGGACATTCGCCAGTCTGTGATTGCATCTCGCCGTGGGAATCGAGAGCTGCTGTGACCCGTGGTCGACATCGATCTCCTTCCGCGACCTCCGTCTCGCCCCGGGTATACTCCAAGCCGCCTGGAACTCGCACATGGGGGACATCGCAGGCGACGAGCCAGTACCTTGGATCTGCGTTCGCCAGCCTAATATTATTCTCCAATGGCTCGGGGCTCTCAAGTTCTTTCGATCAGCTGGGCAAGGTGTCTTATAACATCAGCATACGACCTGGAACGGACGATTCCTTTCCCCTGCCTCCAGATCGCTTCCCAACGCTCCCGGAGACCACCACAGCATGTACAGCCGGTGAGCCTTGACGCGGATCTCTCCCCCGCGCTCCCTGAGCACACAGTCAGATATACTGTGCGGAGAGACATGCGGCTATCCACACCGTCTATACTGCCTCGCGAGGTTAGAGCCAACTGGAAGCCCTTCGACGAGGTGCTAGAAAGTCTCGAACAGCACGACAGACCAAGGTGCGCTTACCCAGACTCAGGCCAGTGACTTAGTGACAACAGCTCGTGGCGCTGCAGTACTGGTGCATTTGAACCTCACCCGCTCCTTGGAGAGGGGGACGCCGGTCCTACCCGCACGACCAACATGGCCATCGACGAAAGCATCCTGCGCGACTGCCTCAAACACCTACTCACTCTTTGCTATGCGCGGGACCCTCTCGAGTGGCCGGATGGCTTCCGGAGGCAGATCGATGCATGGGTGCATGATTATGCATTTAATGCCCATGTCATGCTTACGTGCCACGCGGACGCCGAACGCGCTGTACATCACCGAATCTCGGCGCAGGAGCGTTACGCTCGCTTCTACGCC
>MU273998.1:0-12617 GCA_022160365.1 Vararia minispora EC-137 | reverse complement strand
AACGTATACAGCACCAGTATCTATGTATATGTAATACAGAATTGTAAGTACTTGTGAGTAACCATGTCAGGTATCTGCTGGCACCCAAGAGTTAGGAACCTGCAAATACACATCATTTGGACAAGTTGGCATGAATATTTAGCAGAGGTACCTGATTGGTTCAGAATTAAAAGAATGTACTTATGTGGATATTGGGTCATAAGAACAAGTATCTTACAAGACAAGTATGTGTAAATGTACCTGAGAAGTGTCTGTACAGATTGTTGCAAGTACCTGCACTTGTGACAATCTTGGAATTGTATTAGCCCCGTATATGCCACGCTTGCATTGGCCCACTTACTGGTTAGGGTGTGGCACTGATGGTGTCAGTAAGCCGTCAAACCATAACAGGCATGGGTACTTGTTACAGTTTGATGCCTCACCGACACCACCGGCGCCACACCCTAACCACGGCACACACCCCAACATCGACCCAAACGCAGTGGACGCCTTGCCAAACGTGTAGTTCAACGAATGCGCTTCATTTCGACAAGCGTGCGCCTCACCATAAGCGCGCGCCTTCCAATAGAAGCGCCTTGTCAGCGCATATCTATAAGCGGCCCAGACCCTAGTCAGCAGCGACGACCAATTGGCATTAGTCACAGTCTCAGCATTACTTATCACCTCGGCCATGACTCGCGCTTAGTCGTCTTCCTATTGTTCTTCCGCTTACGTTATTGTCTCGTGCATGGACCAGGACACGGTATATAAGGATTGTCGTCTCACTGTAAATTTCCCAGCTCGTCCACTTGTGCCACCAAGTGACTTGCAATACATTGCTCCCCCTTTACTCTATCCTTCGTCGCCTCAACCACTACCTCTGTCACTAAGTCCGTACAGCCCGGGGGCATCCGCTTGCTAAGTCCTGACATTTGGATGAGCTCCCCTTACCCTGCTCTGCACACGCTCACCCTCTTCTAGTGGCACGCGTTACTATCGACTGGGATCTCGGCTTCTTGAACATCGAAGCTGCACCAGTCAACCTGTTTGTCGACTTTTCAGATGTTGATCAGTTCGCCTTCGCTGCGGGGTGCATCCGACAAGACCCCACCCCATTCAACAACGCATACATCCATGTGCAAACCTTCTTCGACCGCACCAGCGCCTGACATGTCACCACCTATGCATATGTTCGAGCCCGGCAGAGTCACAGCCCGGAGCTACAACGTCCGCGCATTATCTTCGGAGTCCTCGACGTATTCCACATCTACAACTCGGCCACCACCAGCTTCTGCATCTGACTGCGACGCACGCTTGTAGAGTGCCGACTTCGTCGCACGACCGACTTCTCGCTGTGCCCTCCGAGTAGGGGAATCTTTGGTAGTGTTCGCAAAGTGCTCGACAAAAATGAATGAGGGAACTGGAGAAGGAGGATCTTGCGGCCGATGTTCTAGTATTTCGTAGCGTACCAACGACCTGAAGAAGGTGTCACCAATTTGATTATTGCTTTCCGTATGCGTAGTTGCCCATCATTTCTGCACCTAGCACTCGTGGAACACCTAGACCCAACCCTGACCTCGATAACGATAAGCACATTCCAGTAGCACATCGCACTGGAACTTCGGACTCAGACATCTCATACACCTCGATCACCGAAGAAAATCTTCCCAACTTTTCCCCCGATCTTGTTCTGGCAGGCTTCTGACGTACACCGAACGGGCAGTACCTTACTGCACGAACTCACACCGGTGAGTACAACATACTCTGGTTTTGGACACGTGACCTCCACCCCATCTTCAGGTGGGATCGCCATCCCCACGTCGGAGACTCGTTCCTGCATTGGCACAACTTTATCGCAGCCGAAACCCTCGAGTGCGCCGCATAAGCTATCTCATGCGCTCGATCTCGAGCTTCTAATCCGTCACAACTGCCAACCAGGCCACCTACCCGACCACCGACCCGCCTCCAGACGACCATGGTCGGCACGCCCCCACCTACATCCATCACCGGACCAGCATTTCGACCCATCAGCACGTACCCTACCGAGCACATTGAAGAAGAGCGACCACAAGTCGAGACTGTGGTGCCAATAGCCACTCGAAGCATGGCTCGAGTGGTAGACAAGTTGGAGCAGCAGAGCAATACTGCCGACGACGATAAAACCGATGTCGCCTTTGACACCAGTAAGATGGGCGGCATCCCCAAACCATTCAAAGATGACCGCGACGACGCGCGCAACTACTGCACGCATTATATAATGCACTTCATGTGCAATCCCAAGACCTTTCGCACCGAGCTGAGTCAGATTAACTTCTTCTGCCAGAATATGGACAGTGACATGTCAAAAAAGTGGGCAGCGGCTGTCCTAGAAGAGGTCATGGAAGACCACTTCAGTCGAACCATCTTGCCAAGATGGCTGCTGTCGCGAGTCCTCGAGAGCTTCATGGTACAGTTCTCCCCAGTTGACAAGGAGACAAAAGCGCAGGCAGAACTCGAGGAAATCGAGCAAGGGAAGGATACCATGGCAGATTACATGCTCAAGTTCAACATGGTGGTCAAACGCTTGTCAGGGATCGTCCAGATTGTCCCTTGGAACTGCCATCTATGGTTCAGGTGAATATAGAAAGATGCATTGAAGAGTAAGGAAGGGATGAAGCCAATGGGAACAGGTACAGTGGAGGTAATACAAGAGAACAAGCTAAAGACCATGGGAACGAGTCTGCAAGCCTATAAGTAAACAAACCAAACACACACAAATCATAGAAATGTACAGTTCTTGAACTGAGTCGATGACCGTGAATATAAGTAAGCAATACAGGTAATGAACAGGTAAGCCATGTGTAGGGTGCCATCCCGTAACAACACTCCGATTACAACGAGCGCGCGGCACTCAGGTTCTACCGCAAGGGCCTGAACCCCAACCTGTGCGGAAAGGTCGATGCAAGTGAGCCTTCGTGCATCGATACACTCCGGGACTATCAGAACGTAGCACAACAAAAGGACGAGATGTGGTGGCGCGAACACGTCAAACACCAAGTGTGGGGCAAAGGTGCGCCCTCCACTAAACGACCAAGCAGCGACGCTAGTGCTGGCTCACAGGACAAGCGACCAGTTAGGGTCAATGCAGTGACCACTGGTGGAGGCAGCGAAAGACCTGGCAAGCTCATCGACCCCAAGCGCGAATACCTGCGCAAGAATGGCGGGTGTTTCTTCTGCTGGAAGATCAGGCATGTCATACGCGACTGCCCAGAGTGTGCTGCCGCAGGAATCCCGACACGCGATCAAGGCCCCCCGCCGACGGTGCGGGCAGCCAAGGTCGAGAAGCAGGAGGACGATGTAGAGGCTCTGGTAGCGCGTATCAAGGTGTTTGGAGGAGGGGCGATGAACTGGGCTAGCAAAGCGCTAGGCTCAGCAGATTTTTAGACGGTTCTCGCACCATGTCGTTGCGTAGGACCCCAGTCTTGGCTCGGAATAAGAAGTTCTTTGATGTACTATCTCGTGAGCAGCTCTCTGCATCAATAAAAGTCTCCGCTACTCGCAATGCGCAGACCCCATCCATCAAGCTTTGAGGGAAATTTATCAGGAAAATCACCGGCCAACAAATCGACGTCTCTGCTCTGCAAGATAGTAGAGCAGAAGGAATTTTAATTGATGACAAATTCGTCAAAACTCATCGGTTCATGACAAAACCACTAGCGCAACCCATTCCCGTCAAAAACGTAGACGGGACAGATAACGGAATGGGACCGGTGCGTGAATCGACCATCTAGCAGCTATGCATATACTCGGACAACGACAGCTCCTACCACGAAGAAGACGTCGAACTCTATGTCACCGACCTAGGCAACCAAGACGTCATTCTCGGGACAGACTGGTTACGGAAGCACAACCCGGAAATCGACTGGCAGCAGGATCGTGTAGATATGACGCGATGCCCGCCCGATTGCCTCCTAATGGACCCACCAGTTGTGGAGTTACAGACGGAACGATCGACTCGTCGGAAACTGCCACCTGTCACATGTGAGGAAATCAAGGACGAAGACGACATTGCACCTGTCCACCACATGACCATCGACAACAGAGCCCCCACTCCAATGACAAGGGGTATCACACTCACAACACGAGCAACCCCTGACAACACTCTGGTACCCCCTAAGGACCCCCCGATCTCGGTCTCCTGGGTGTTAGAAGGTTTACAGCTTGCCAGGATCGTCCTGGATATTGCCACTTGTACCGTTGAGGATGGTGACGTAATCCTGTATACGGAAGACTACACGGAAGATCCAGATGAGCTGTTTATTTCCATCCATGCAGGCTCCACTAGGTCGCAACAACTGGCAGAGGCTGTCTTGGCTAAGCAGGAGGTCAAAACATTCAACGAAATGGTTCCCGAGCAGTACCGCGATTTCACCAAAGTCTTCGACAAGGTCGCCTCTGAACACCTTCCCGAACGAGGTGTTTGAGACCATGCTATCGACCTCAAAGAAGACTTCATACCGAAGCCTTGTAAGCTCTACCTGTTGTCACCGTCTGAACAAACCGAGCTGGACGCCTTCCTCAATGAGCAACTGTCCCAAGGGTACATCCGGCCGTCTAAGTCCCCCATGGCGAGTCCCTTCTTCTTTGTCAAGAAAAAGGATGGACGGCTACGACCCGTACAGGACTATCAACATCTCAATTCCGGCATGATCAAGAACGCATACCCACTCCCGCTTGTTGACGAAATCGTCGATAAACTCAAGGGCACCCGGATCTTCTCCAAAGTCGACGTCTGATGGGGGTATGAAAACATCTGCATCAAAGAGGGCGATGAATGGAAGGCTGCCTTCAGGACAAACCGTGGACTGTTTGAACCCCTGGTAATGTTTTTCGGTCTCACGAACTCCCCAGCCACCTTTCAAGCGATGATGAACGAGGTCTTCAAGGACCTTATCGCTGAAGGTGTAGTAATCATATACATAGACGACATTCTAGTATTCACGGACACCCTTGAGTGACACTGCGACGTCATGCGACAAGTTCTTCAACGACTACAAGATAATGATCTATACCTCAAACCGGAGAAATGCCTGTTCGAGCAAATGGAGGTTGAATTCCTAGGGCTCGTTGTCTCGCACGGCAGTGTCGCGATGGACCCAGTCAAACTAGGAGGTATCAAAGAATGGCCTATTCCAACCAAGGTTAAGGAAGTACAATCTTTCCTCGGATTTGCGAACTTCTATCGGCGCTTTATCCAGGACTTCTTGACCATAGCGTATCCACTATTCGAGCTAACCAAGAAGGATGTTCCCTGGATCTGGTTGGAGGACTGTCAGTCCGCTTTCGAGTGGCTCAAAGCTGCGTTCACCTCATCGCCCGTTCTACTTATGTCTGATCACAGTAAGCCATTCCGCATAGAATGTGATACCTCAGATTTCGCAACTGGCGCTGTCCTGAGCCAGCAAGGCGAAGATGACCAATGGCACCTGGTCGCATATCTATCCAAGTCCTTCAACCCAGCCGAGCGCAACTATGATATCTTTGACAAGGAACTCCTTGCGATTATTCGGGCACTTGAGGCATGGCGACACCACCTGGAAGGAGCCGAGCATACAGTACAAATCCTCACGGACCACAAGAATCTGGAGTACTTCACGCAGGTGCAAAAGCTGAACCGCCAACAGGCCAGGTGGTCGCTCTATCTGTCACGCTTCACCTTCGAACTCCATCACAAACCGGGCAACACTAACCGTGCAGACGGCCTGTCATGACGACTGGACCATTCAGAGGGGATCGAATCGGACAATGAAGGGAAGATCCTTTTCCATATACGAACCGCGAAGCTAACCAGCATTGACGACATCCGGAAACGTATTCGGACCTCTAAAACGGTCAATGACAAGGTCCTGCAGGCCTTGGCAACAATCACCAAGGATGGACCCTCTTCGTTGAACCGCACTCTCGATGACTGAAAACAAAGGGATGGTTTTACGTTCTATCGAGGACATACCTACATCCCGGCGGACGTGGAATTACGACGTGACATCGTACGCCTCTGCCACGACACACCAGGAGCTGGACACCCAGGACGTCAGCGCATGCAGGAACTCGTTTCCAGGAACTTCTGGTGGCCCAGTATATCTGTCTTCGTCCAAGAATACATCAGAGGCTGCGCCATCTGCCAGGTAACCAAGAACCTTACGCATAAACCGGCAATTTCCTTGCTTCCAAACCCGATCCCGGAACGACCCTTCCAGATCCTTACCACGGACTTCATCACAGACCTACCAGAATGCAAGAGATTCAATGCTATTGCCGCCTACGTTGATCGCGGATACAAGATGGTCTACCTGGCACCGACAAACAAGATCGAGGACCTCAGTTTGCAAGCGCCACTACGCAGGAACTAATGAAACGCCTCGGTATCAAGTCCACACTCAGCACCGCCTACCATCCACAGACCGACGGACAGATGGAACACTTCAACCAAGAACTTGAACAGTACCTCAGAGCATTTTGCAATCACCGACAAGATGACTGGGTGGACTGGCTGCCTATTGCGCAGTTCGTCCACAACTCACACATACACTCGGCCACCGGCAAGTCACCCTTTGAGCTCCTCTATGGCTTCACCTCTCACTTCTACCCAGATGTTGCCACCAAATCCGACTTCCCCACCCTAACTGAACACCTCAAACGGCTCAAGGAAGTTCGCAAAGAAGCCCGAGCAGGCCTACAGATGGCTGCAGACATTATGTGCGATCAACACAGCGACTCGAAAACGACCTTCACTCCGTTCAAGACCGGCGACAAGGTGTACCTCGAAGGAAAGAACATCTGCTCTACACAACCCAAGGCCAAGCTTGGGACCAAACAATGGGGACCATTCACAGTCATCGATGTCCTAGGACCACTCACGTACAGGCTCAACATTCCCAAGACGTGGAAACGCATACACCCCGTCTTTCACGCCTCAATCCTCACACCTGCCATTGACACCGATGCTCACGGACCCAACTACCTCGAACCTCCTCCTGAACTGATCGATAACGAGGAGGAGTGGGAGGTCGAGATCGTCAACGGAGGACCAGTTGGACGGGGGTTCAACTACCTCGTCCATTACATCGGCTATTTGGACACTGAGGACTGTTGAACTCCTATGAGCCAGCTCAAGAACGTGAAGGAAGCCATCACTGAGTACCATGAACATCACCCTGATGCTCCTAAACCACCCAACTTAGCACAGTTCTTGACAGGGAAAGGCAAGGTCACACCCAAACGTGCTCCCGGCATAAGCACGTCCTAAGAGGGGGGTAATGTTATGGTTTAACACCTCACCGACATCACCGGCGCCACACCCTAACCACGGCACACACCCCAACATTGACCCAAACGCACCAGACGCCTCGCCAAACATGTAGTTCGACGAACGCGCGTCATTTTGACAAGCACGCACCTCACCATAAGCACACGCCTTCCAATAGAAGCGCCTTGTCAGCGCATATCTATAAGCGGCCCGGACCCTAGTCAGCAGCAACGACCAATTGGCATTAGTCACAGCCTCAGCATTACTCATCACCTCGGCCATGACTCGCGCTTAGTCGTCTTCCTATTGTTCTTCCGCTTACGTTATTGTCTCGTGCACGGACCAGGACACGGTATATAAGGATTGTCGTCTCACTGTAAATTCCCCAGCTCGTCCACTTGTACCACCAAGTGACTTGCAATACATTGCTCCCCCTTTACTCCATCCTTTGATACCTTAACCACTACCTCTGTCACTAAGTCTGTGCAGCCTGGGGGCATCCGCTCACTAAGTCCTGACATTACTTGTGCTGCAAGTATGGGTACCTGTGCAGATGTACTCGTGACTATCTCTGTGACTATCTCTGTCATTGCTAACTAGGGTCTGGGCCACTTATAGATATACACTGACTAGGTGCTTTTTATGAGGGGTGCACATCTATGGTAGAGGTGTGTGTCGAACTGAGCGCGCCTAGTATGCAGCCACGTTCACCGGGCTGCTAGGCTGGTACTTTCCTCTCGCGTGTACTGCATCCTACAGTACAATTATGCTGCTCTGGCCCAGTACACTACTTATGGTAACTAGTTTACACCGGGCCTCACATGTATATAAGGGCCATGCCCGCTATGCCAATATGCAAGCTTTCTCTGCCCTCTGCATTGCAAGCTATTAGCCAGTCCAGCTATCTCTCTCCCCACTTAGGTATGTAGAGCCTCTGAACCAGCTGTCGCACTATGTGTGCAACAGGTTATGAGCCCCGGCTCGCAGCACCAGCGCCTTCAATGGCTGCAGGCTGCTCGCTTTACCTGTGTGTGCCCTATGGGCTGCACAACAGAGGTATGCACAATCTTAATCGCTGCACACAATGCTCGCTATCGCTGCATCATGCACAATCAGCTGTAGCAACCTCTGATAGTGGGATCTGCCCCTATCCAGGGGCACCCCAGATCTGTCTCTGCACATCTTTCCCTATTTGTGCTTAAGCGTCGTTGGTTTGACACATGCTGATACGCTTATCAGATCTACCATCTAACAATGTCGTCATCCAACAACTCGCTTATCAACCTTGTCCCCATCTTCAGCAGTGACAATTGGGCTGAGTTCGCTGAGACCATGGAGGCCTACCTCCTAGCCCAAGGTCGTTGGTGGGTAATCGCAGTTCCTCGCGCCCACCTCGACTCTACAGTCACTTCGACCACTGGCTCGGTCGCCACCCCACAATCGGGCAACATCTCTGGCACCATCTCTGCAGGCGGAAGTTCCGCCGGACGCCTCTTATCTGCTGGTAAGAACATCGCTGACTGGGACGCGGACAATGCCGTCATCCTTGGCACCTTGTGACTTCGTGTTGCAGCCTCTTTCTGCCAGATGATCAAAGCTTACCGATTGGCTGGCGAAGCCTGGAGCGCCCTTGTGTTACGGGACGACCCTTTCAGGGCCCTCTCCGCAACGTTTTCGGTATGCCTCGTCCTCGGTTTCAAACTTCGGCGTCAACGTGCACGCGCGTCTCCAATAGACGCGCGCTTTTCAACACGTGACGCGCGCTCGATCTAGCGCGCGCTTCCCCGCACTCGCGCGCCTCAACAGGCGTGCACCCCTATCTATGACGTGCGTCACCCTTGTGGCGCGCCTTGCTGATTATTGGCGCGCGCAACACGCCTTGTGCGCGCCCTCTCCTTTCATTGGGTGCATCTATCGATGGCTTGGTCACTCCCTTAGTAATGTACCTCGGTCATAGCTACATGTCTCGGCGTTTCCTAACTAGGTACTGTACAGTAGCTTAGTTAGCGGTTCTCGCAGTAATCTAGCTAGGTATATAAAGGGCTGCCAGTAGATCACTGCATCCCCAGCTTGTCCTTCTCGTCTCTTCTTCACTGTAGAGATCGGCAATGCTACTTTCTTTCCTTTATCGTCTCTTTCTTCTAAGACGCGCGCCCTGGGTGCTCTAGTCGACTCCAAACCGCCATATAACGACACTGGGTGAAACGAGGCCCAGACGCGACGATCCCTGACACCTTGAGACCAAGTTCAGGAAGAAGACCATTGCAGGGACCTTTGCGAGCTTCAGGAAGGCGATGGACATCCATATCAAACCGGACATTCACCCTGCCGCCGCTATCACTGAGATGGAAGCTCATCTCAGGCACCTCGCAGAGCTTGAGGTTGAAATCCCTGATTTCATTCAGGGAATGATGCTCCTCAGTCGCCTCCCATCCAACTATAGCGTCACTATCTCTGTCTTTAGCCTCAGAATAGCAGGCGAAGGAAAAGATGGCGTGACTTTTGCTAAAGTCCGGACCATGGCAATCTCGAACTTCGAGACTTGCAACCCGGAAAAGAGCAAGAACAGTGTCACTGCCAACAAAGCCACCGCCATCAAGCGCAAGTGCGACCAGGGAAAGCCCAAGTTCGCCCAGCAGCAGCAGCAACCGCAGCGCCAATCCAGCGGCAGCAGAAACAGCAGCGTGGACAACAAGGACAAGGGCAAGACCAAGCGCGGCAGTGGCAAGGGCAAGGACAAGTCCAACAAAGCCCACACTGCGGGGGAAACCTTGCATGTCGCCAACATGGTGCTTACTCCTGCGGTGCGCGATGAGTGCATGCACCACCCGGTCACCCAGCCGCCCTTGACTCGCTTCAGGATGACGTTCCCTGACCTCGCCCACACCATTCGCTTGGAATGCGAGATCGGTGTCACCGTCACCACGGAAAATCTGCGGGAACTGCTTGACGTCATCAACAGGGACACGCCAGTTGATCCGCTCAGCTCTGAGGAGCGTGAGACTGTGCACCAACTCATGAAGGAAATTAACACCTTCAGGCCGCTGCTCGCCGATCGCATCTTGGAGCACCGCACATCCAGCCCACTCGCCGCCAGCAATGGTGGCATCTTCGACGATGATCTCATAAAAGAAATTGAGTGCCAGCCTAAGCGCAGGCGCACCCCCGACTTTGGCTGTGTCCTGCCTGCCTTGGAGCAGCACAGAGATCCAATTGTCGACAAGATCGACTTCAAAATTCGGATCGCAGAGCTTAACACCCGCCCAGGGATGTCGTCATCTACGACCACCACACGCGCCCACAAGGAGCACTACGGCCCGGCCGACGCTCTCTGGCTCAACACAGTTGACGAAGCCAACCTGCCTACGTCTTCCGACGGAAACCCTGTCGGACTCTTCGGGATGCCGCTCGGGTCTACACCCGGCACGCCCATTTTGCTTGGCAACGAAGAACAAGACGAGTGAATTCGCCTTTGCAAAGAAGCAGGCGATAACATGGAGATCTCGTATGCGGATGGATCTTACAGGTGGGGCGGCACTGATGAGCCTGATGCTCTATTCGAGGATGATGTGCCGATGAAGTACGCATCCATTTCCCTTCCTGCGCCACATGCTAATGTGTCTCAATTGGCAGCTGAATTGCATAATATATGGGCTGCACATCTCGCGTGTAACACAGTAGTTACACACAATACATTTCATTCATCGCGCAACTTTGCAGCATGCTCTGATTGTAAGGGAAATAGCGCATTAAAACATGCAAATTGGATTGCGGATACTGGCGCATCCAAACATTATACCAACTCCTTAGACAGTATAATATCTTATTCTCCCCTCAAGGATGAATTTGTCGAAACTGCCAATGGTCAGGAAAAGATCAAAGGCACCAGCACCCTCCTGGCTGACATGCCTCAATAGGAAGGTGATCACAATGTTGTGTGCCTTTATCTGATCTACTTTGTACCCGGCTTCCGTTCAAACCTCCTGAAGAACGGTTGTACCATTTCTGGGGGAGATGGTGAGCCAATTCGGCTTACTACAAGGGGATCTAAAACTCCCTTTATTGTCGCAACATGTGACAAGGGCACCTCGATCTACATAGTGAAAGTGCAGCCCGTTCATGACGTCTATGTGGTGTTTAAGACGATTGATGCAATTGATTACGATATCTTGCATCGTCGCCTGGCACACCCATCGCCAGATGTTATCCGCCATGCGCAGAAACATACCAAGGATTGCCCATCCGTTATTGCGCCCAAAGGGCAGCATATTTGTCCCGGATGTGCGCAAGGCAAGATGCCACAGCGCCATTTTGTGCCGACCTCACGTCGCGCATCGCGCCCCTTCGAGCTGATCCACTCAGATCTGAAGGAATACCCTGTGATCTCCTATCACAAATATCAATATATCATCACATTCGTTGATGATTATACATCTTATGCTTCAGTTGTGTGTCTGCACAAGAAAGATGCTGCAATCACAGCAACAGAACAATTCCTAGCATACGTGAAAACGCAGTTCAATGCGAACGTAGCGCAATGGATGTCAGACGGTGGAGGAGAATACAAATCAACGGCTTTCAACAAATTGTTGAAAGACCGCGGCATCAAAATACTTCAGTCGCCACCGAATACCTCACAAGTAAACAGGTGCGCTGAATGCTTCATGTGCACAATGTCTGACAAGGCCGATGCTATACGCCATCAGGCATGTATCCCAGACTCCTATTGGGAATTCACGGTACTCTATGCGGTACACATCTACAACCGCACACCAGTTCGCTGCCTTGGTTGGCGCACTCCCTTCGAAGTGCTTAATGGCGAACCACCCTCGATCGCACACCTTCGTGTTTTTGGTTGCGCTGCATACGTCCACATCAGTGAAAAAATTCGACGCAATAAACTTGCACCCAAGTTGGAGCTAATGACATTCCTTGGCATTTGTTACGGTTTGACGCCTCACCGACCTACCGGCGCCACACCCTAACCACGGCACGCATCCCAACATCGGCCTAAACACATCGGACGCCTCGCTAGAACGCGTAGTTCAACGAACACGCGCCACCTCGACAAGTGCACGCCTTCCAATAGAAGCGCCTTGTCAGCGCACACCTATAAGCGGCCCGGACCCTAGTCAGCAGTGACGACTAATCGGCATCAGTCACAGCCTCGGCATTACTCATCACCTCGGTGATGACTCATGCTTAGTCGTCTCCCTATTGTTCTTCTGCTTACATAACTGTCTCGCGCACGGACCATGTCTCAGTATATAAGAACTCGCTGCTCCCCTGTAATTCCCCAGCTCGTCCACTTGTACACCCAAGTGACTCGCAACCCATTACCTTTCCCTCTTCC
>MU273996.1:0-12677 GCA_022160365.1 Vararia minispora EC-137 | reverse complement strand
GGTTGGGCTGCAAAAACCCTAGGACAGATGTTAGAAAGGCATGAAGAAGGGAGAGTGGCCACACACCTTTATTTCCTGCAGCCTATGCTGCCAGGGGATATTCTTGACTCATAGCCTGGAAGGAGATGTTAGTTGAAAGGAAGTGAAAGAGTCAGAGGTGACGTACCATTGGCCCAAGGACATGGGTCAGAGGAGGGGAGAAGCCTGTAGCAGGGCAGAGAGCATGAAAGAGTGTGAGAAGCCTGACAGAAATAAATTAAACCCAGACGGAGGGAGGGACGAGAGAGCAAGAAAAGGGAGGAGGGAACGCGATAAAGTGAGAGAGGGAGGGAAGATGAGGGAGAAAGGAAAGGACGTTCGAACGACAACGACGTGCATGCCACGTCACACGGCCCGGGAGGTCCGTGCGCCGGCTGACTTGCAGCCGTGCTGACGCGTCGTTTGGCTAAGAGCTGGCAACCACTGCCGGGATGACGCATCGTCCCGCTGATGCAGTCCAGCTGACTCATAGCCGGACGACACGAGCCGGACGACAAGTTGTACGACACACGAAGTCGTACGACTCCTTGACTCTTCCCCTCTTCCCCTCATCCTCTCGTCCCTCCCTCCTGCCATCTGCTCCCGCTCGTGCCCCGACGACCTGCTGCCCTCCGCAAATGGCGCACGGCGTCATCGGGCTTCTCGGTTCGACCCTCAAGCACTCCTTGCGTCCCGCTCGTGCCCCGGTGACCCGCCACCCTTCGTAAACAGCGTGCAGCGTTGTTGGGCTTCTCGGTCTGTCCCTCAAGCATTCCCTTGCATCCCGCTCGCGCCCCGGCGACCTGCCACCCTTCGTAAATGGCGCGTGACGTCACTGGCCTTTCCGGTCTGTCCCCCTTTCTCTCCCTCTACTCCCGCTCACACCCCAGCGGTCTACCGCCCTTAGCATGCCGCATGCAGCGTCGCCGGGCATCTCGGTCCGTCCCTCAAGCATTCCCTTGCGTCCCGCTCACGCCCCGGCGACCCGTCGCCCTTCGTAAACAGCGTGCGGCGTCGCCGGGCATCTCGGTCCGTCCCTCAAGCATTCCCTTGCGTCCCGCCCTTCGTAAATGGCGCGTGACGTCACTGGCCTTTCCGGTCCGTCCCCCTTTCTCTCCCTCTACTCCCGCTCACGCCCCAGCAGTCTACCGCCCTTAGCATGCCGCATGCAGCGTCGCCGGGTATCTCAGTCCATCCCTCAAGCATTCCCTTGCGTCCCGCTCACACCCCGGCGACCCGCCGCCCTTTGTAAACGGCGTGCGGCGTCGCCGGGCATCTCGGTCCGTCCCTCAAGCATTCCCTTGCGTCCCGCTCGCGCCCCGGCGACCCGCCGCCCTTTGTAAATGGTGCGCGGCGTCGCCGGCCTTTCTGGTCCATCCCCCTTTCTCTCCCTCTACTCCCGCTCATGCCCTGGCGATCTACCGCCCTTAGCATGCTGCGCGCGGCGTCGCCGGCCGTCTTGGACAGTCCGTCTCTCCCTCCCTCTGCTCCCGCTCACGCCCCGACGACCCGTCGCCCTCTGCAAATGGCGTGTGGCGGCGTCAGCCTTCCCGGTCTGTCCCCGTTTCCCTCCCTCTACTCCCACTCACACCCTGGCAGTCTACCGCTCTTAGCATGCCGTGCGCAGCGTTGCCGGCCGTCTTGGATGGTCCAGTTCTCTCCCTCAGCTCCTGCTCGCGTCCCAGCGACCCGTCACCCTCTGCAAACGGTGCATGGTGTCGCTGGCCTTCTCGGTCTGTCCCTCAAGCTCTCCCTTGGCTCCCGCTCGTGTCTGGGCGACCCACCGCCCTCAACAAATAGCACGCGGCGTTGGCGCTCTTGTTGGTCTGTCCCTCTTGCTTTCCCTCTGATCTTGCTCATACTCTGTCAACTTGCAGCCTCTCATCTCTGATGCTTTCATATAATGATTATGTCAGGACTTAGCAAGCAATGGCCCCCGGGCTGCACGGACTTAGTAGTGATGAAGAGGGGTTAAGGCACGCGACGGAAGAGAGGGAGGAGAGCGATGGGTTGCAAGTCACTTGGGGTACAAGTGGACGAGCTGAGGAAATACAGGGAGACAGGGAGTCCTTATATACTAGTACATGGTCCTTGCGCGAGATAGTTATGTAAGTGGAGGAACAATAAGGTGGCGACTAAGCGTGAGTCATCGCCGAGGCGATGAGTAAGGCCGAGGCTGTGACTGATGCCTGTTAGTCGTTGTTGCTGACCGAGGTCCGGGCCACTTATAGATATGCGCTGACAAGGCGCTTCTACGAGAGGCGCACGCTCATTGCGAGGCGCGCGCTTGTCGAAGTGATGCGTGTCTATTGAGGCGCGCGTTTGGTGAGGCGTTCGATGTGTGTTGAGCCGATGTTAGGGCGTGTACCGAGGTTATGGTGTGGCGTCGATAGGGTCGGTGAGGCGTCAAACCGTAACATTACCCCCCTCTTAGGGCATGCTTACGCCGGGAGCACGTTGGGGTGTGGTTTTGCTTTTCCCTGATAAGAATTGAGCAAGATTCTGCGGTTTGGGTGCAGAGGGGTGACGCTCGTGGTACTCAGCGATCGCTTCCTTCGCATTCTTGAGTTGACTCATGGGTGTCCAGCGGTTCTCGGTGTCTGAATAGCTGACGTAGTGGACGAGGTAGTTGAACCCTCGTCCGACCGGTCCTCCGTCGATGATCTCGACCTCCCATTCTTCCTCGTTATCGATCAGCTCAGGGGGTGGTTCGAGATAGTTTGATCCGTGAGCGTCGGTGTCGATGGCGGGCGTGAGGATTGAAGCATGGAAGATGGGATGTATACGTTTCCACGTCTTGGGAATGCTAAGTCTGTACGTGAGTGGCCCCAAGACGTCGACCACCGTAAACGGTCCCCATCGTTTGGCCCCGAGTTTGGCCTTGGGTTGCGTGGAACGGATGTTTTTTTCCGTCGAGGTACACCTTGTCGCCAACTTTGAACAGAGTGAATGTCATTTTTGAGTTGCCGTGCTGGTCATGCATGACATCTGTGGCCATTCGTAGGCTTGCCTGAGCTTCCTCGCGGACTTCCTTTAGTCGTTCGAGGCGTTTGGTTAGGGCGGGGAAGTCTGATTTGGTGGCGACGTCTGGGTAAAAGCGCGGAGTAAAACCATAGAGAAGCTCGAAAGGTGACTTGCCCGTAGCAGAATGGACGCGCGAGTTATGAGCGAACTGCGCGATAGGCAACCAGTCTACCCAGTCGTCTTGCCGGTGATTGCAGAACGCCCGCAGATATTGCTCGAGTTCCTGGTTGAAGCGTTCCGTCTGTCCGTCAGTCTGTGGGTGATAGGCAGTACTGAGTGTGGACTTGATGCCTAGGCGCTTCATCAGTTCTTGCGTAGTGGTGCTTGCGAACTGGGGTCCCCGGTCAGAGATAAGTTGTTCCATTATGCCGATGTGAGGGAACACGTAGCACATGAACAGGTCACTAGACCCTAAGCTGTCGACGGTTTTGTTCGTTGGCGCCAAGTAGACCATCTTGTATCCGCGGTCAACGTAGGCAGCAATTGAGTCATAGCCTTGACACTCGGGGAGGTCCGTGATGAAGTCAGTGGTCAGGACCTGGAAGGGTCGCTCCGGGATCGGATTTGGGAGTAACGGGATTGCCGGCTTATGGGGAAGGTTTTTTGTGACCTGGCAGATGGTGCAGCCTTTGACATAGTCTCGGACAAAGATAGACATACCCGGCCACCAGAAATCTCGCGCCACTAGCTCCTGCGTTCGAAAGCGTCCTGGGTGCCCGGCGCCGGGCGTGTCATGGCAGAGTCGAACCACTTCACGTCGTAGTTCCGCGTCGTTGGGTACATATACCTTTCCTTGGTAGAACGTGAGCCCGTCTCGCTGTTCCCAATCGCCAAGAGTGCAACTTAGCGAGGAGGGTCCGTCTTCGTTGATGACCGTGAGCGCTTGCAGAACCTCGTCGTCTATGGTCTTAGAGGTTTGAATATGATTGCGCACGTTGTCCACGTTTACTGGTTGGGCGCCTCGTACGTGGAAGAGAATCTTTCCTGCGTTATCCTCGTTGACTCCCTCGGTATGGTCTGGTCGTCGAGAGAGGCTGTCGGCCCGATTGGTGCTGCCGGGTTTGTGGTGGAGCTCGAAGTCGAAGTGCGACAGGTAGAGGGACCATCGAGCCTGTCGACGATTCAGCTTCTGGGATTGCCTGAAGTATTCAAGGTTCTTATGATCGGTGAAGATCTGAACCGTGTGTTGGGCTCCCTCCAAGTGGTGTCACCAGGCTTCGAGTGCGCGGATGACGGCGAGGAGTTCCTTATCGAAGATGTCGTAGTTGCGTTCGGCCGGGTTGAAGGACTTAGACAAGTACACGACGGGGTGCCACTGACCGTCTTCGCCTTCTTGACTGAGGACGGTGCCGGTGGCGAAGTCGGAAGTGTCGCATTCGATTCGGAACGGTTTCTCGTGGTCAGGCATTAGTAGGACGGGTGATGAGGTAAACGCATCTTTGAGCCGCTCGAAGGCGAGCTGGCAATCCTTCGACCAGACCCATGGAACATCCTTCTTGGTTAGTTCGAAGAGTGGGTGCGCTATAGTCGAGAAATCCTGGATAAAGCGCCGATAGAAGTTCGCAAATCCGAGGAAGGATTGCACCTCCTTAACCTTGGTTGGAACGGGCCATTCCTCGATACCACCTAGTTTCACCGGGTCCATCGCGACGTTATCATGAGAGACGACGAGGCCCAAGAATTCGATTTCCGTCTGTTCGAAGAGACACTTCTCTGGTTTTAGGTACAGGTCGTTGTCTTGAAGTCGTTGAAGGACTCGTCGCATGACGTCGCGATGTCGCTCGAGGGTGTCCGTGAATACTAAGATGTCGTCCATATATATGATTACGACACCTTCGGCAACGAGATCCTTGAATACTTCGTTCATCATCACCTGGAAGGTCGCCGGAGAGTTCGTGAGGCCGAAGAATATTACCAGAGGCTCGAAGAGGCCGCGGTTCGTTCTGAAAGCCGCTTTCCATTCATCACCTTCCTTGATACGGATGTTCTCATATCCCCAGCGGACGTCGACCTTAGAAAAGATCCGGGCACCCTTGAGTTTATCGATGATTTCATTGACGAGTGGGAGCGGGTACGCATTCTTGACTGCGCCAGAGTTCAGATGCCGGTAGTCCTGTACGGGTCGCAGCCGTCCGTCCTTCTTTTTGACAAAGAAGAAGGGGCTCACCATAGGCGACTTAGACGGTCGGATATACCCCTTTGACAACTGTTCGTTAAGGAAGGCGTCCAGTTCGGTTTGTTCGGAGGGTGACAACGGGTAGAGCTTGCACGGCTTGGGCATGAAGTCGTCCTTGAGGTCGATAGCGTGGTCCCATACTCCTCGTTCCGGGAGGTGCTCAGAAGCGACCTTGTCGAAGACCTTGGTGAAGTCGCGGTATTGTTCGGGAACCATCTTGTCGAACGTTTTGACCTTCTGCTTAGCCAGGGCGGCTTCTGCCAATTGTTGCGACTTAGTAGAGCCTGCACGAACAGAGATAGGCGGCTCATCTAGGTCTTCTGTGTAGTCTTCTGTGTACAGGATCACGTCGCCATCCTCGACTGTACAGGTGGCGATGTCCGGGACGACCCTGGCAAGTCGTAGGCCTTCTAACACCCAGGAAACTGAGATTGGGTTTTCCTTAGGGGGTGCTGGAACGTTGTCAGGAGTAGTTTGTGCCATAGGTGTGGTGCCCTCAGCCGCCGAGGCGGGAACTTCATCGTCAACAGCCGTGCAGCGAATGGGTGCGATGTCGTCCTCGTCCTCTACTTCTTCGCACGTGACGGATGGTGGTCTCCGAGGGCTCGACCCTTCCGTCTGCAACTGTACAACTGGTGGGTTCGTCAGGAGGCAGTCGGGTGGGCATCATGTCATGTCTACGCGATCTTCTTGCCAGTCGATTTTGGGATTGTGCTTCCATAGCCAGTCTGTCCCGAGGATGACGTCTTGGTCACCCAGATCGGCGACGTACAGTTCGACGTCTTCCTCATGGTAGGAGCTGCCGTTGTCCGAGTATATGCGTAACCGTTGAATGGTTGATTTACGCACCGGTCCCATTCCGTTGTTCGTTCCATCTACGTTTTTGACGGGAATGGGTCGCACCAGTGGTTTTGTCGTTAGCCGGTGGATTTTGACGAATTTACCGTCAATTAAAATTCCTTCTGCCCCGCTGTCTTGCAGAGCAGAGACGTCGATTTGTCAGCCGGTGATTTTTCCGATGAACTTCCCTCGGAGCTTGATGGACGGAGTCTGCGCATTGCGAGTAGCGGAGACTTTTATTGATACAGGGGGCTGCTCACGAGATAGTACACCGATGAAGTCCTTATTCCGAGCCGAGACTGGGGTCCTATGCGACGACGTAGTGCGAGGACCATCTAAAAATCCGCCGGGCCTAGCGCCTTGCTAGCCCAGTCCATCACCCCTCCTCCGAGCGCCTTGATGCGCGCTACCAGGGCTTCCACCTCGTCGACGTCCTTCTCGACCTTGGCTGCTCGCACCGTCGGCGAGGGGCCTGGCGCGCGTGTTGGGACTCCTGCCGCAACACGCTCTGGGCAGTCGCGTATGACATGCCCGATCTTGCGGCAGAAAAAGCAGCTGCCGTTGTTGCGCAGGTACTCGCGCTCCGGTTCAGTGAGCTTTCCCGGGTGCCTGTTTCTGCTGCTGGCGACCGTCGCGATCTTAACCAGTCGCTTCTCCTGCGAGGCGGTGCCAGTGTCGCTGCTCGAACGTTTGGCGGAGGACATACCCTTGCCCCACGCCTGGTGCTCGATGCGCTCGCGTTGCCACATCTCATCCTTCTGCTTCGCCACCTCTTGGTAGTCTCCCAGGGCGGCGATGCGCGAGGGCTCGCTTGCGTCGACCTTGCTGCATAGGTTGGTGTTTAGCCCCTTGCGATAGAAGCGAAGCGCCGCGCGCTGGTTGTAGCCGGCCCGCTTGGCCGTCACATTGAACCGCAGCGTGTAGTCGGCTGCGGTGTCCTTACCCTGCTCGATTTCCTCGAGCTCTGCTTGGACCTTGGTCTCCTCGTCGACCGGGGAGAACTGTACCACGAACGTCTCGAAGACGCGCGTGAGCGACCACCGCGGCAGGAAGGTTTGACTGAGGTGGTCTTCTATGACCTCCTCGAGGACCGACGCGGCCCACTTCTTGGACAGATCGCCGTCCATGTTCTGGCAGAAGTAGTTGATGCGGCTTACGTCCGTTTTGAACGTCTTGGGGTTGCACAGGAAGTGCATCATGCAACGTGTGCGATAATTTCGCGCATCGTCACGGTCATCTTTGAACAGCTTGGGGGTGCCGCCCATCTTACCGGCGTCGGTGACGGTCTCGGTCTCGACGTCCTCGGTGGGGTTGCTTTGGCGTTCGAGTTCTTCGACCACTCGAGTGGTGTTTCGGGTGGCCGCGGGTGCCGCAGGCCGGGGTTGCAGCCGTTCTTCTTCTACGCGCTCTGCGGGGCGCGTGCTTGCCGGCCGGAATGCTGGTACGGCGACGGATGTTGGTGGGGGTGTGCCGACCATGACAGATCAGAGGCGGGTTGGCGGTCTTGTTGGCGGTCGGGAAGGGTTGGACGTGCGGGACTGTGCGCGGGATAGGGCTTGTGTGGCGCGCTCGAGGGTTTCGGCCGCAATGAAGTCGTGCCTGTGTAGGTACACGTCTCCTAGGTGCGGGTGTTCGAACCACCTGAAAACTGGGCGAAGGTCACGTGTCTAGTACCAGAGGACGTTGTACTCGCCGGTGTGGGTTCGTGCGATAAGGTAGTGTCCGTTGGGTGCAAGTCGGAATCCTGCGGGGACGAGGTCCGCAGAGAAGACGGGGCAGTTTTCTTCGTCGAGCGAAGTGTGCGAGAGGTCAGAATCTGGAGTTCCTGCGCGGTGTGCTTCAGGAACACGTTTGTCGTTGTCGAGGTCGGGGTCTGGTCTAGGTGTCCCGTGAGTGCTAGGAGCGGAAATGGTGGGCAGCTGTCACGCACGAAATCGATCGATTTATCGACGCCTTCTTCAGGTCGTCGTGTGCTACAAGGTACGAATAATGGGGCGGGTTATCCTCCTCCTACGATTCCCTCGTTCATTCTCATCGAGGGCTTGTCGGACGGTGTCGAAGATTCCTCTGTTGGGAGGACGCAGCGAAAAGTCGGTGGTGCGGCGTAGGTGACGTTCTACGAGCGTGCGCCGCGGACGGATGCGGAAGCTTGTGGTAGTCGAGTCGTAGACGTGGAAGACGTCAAGGACTCCGAAGATGAGACGCGGGCGTTGTAGCTCCGGGCTGCTGCTTTGCCGGGCTCGGACGTACGCGTAGGTGGTGATATGTCGCGCGCTGTTGCGGTCGAAGATGGTTTGTACGTGAACGTATGAGTTGTTGAAGGCGGCGGGGTCTTGACGGATGCGTCCCGCGGCGAAGGCGAACTGGTCGATGTCAGAAGAGTCGACGAACGGGCTGATGGGCGCGGCTTCAATGTTCAGGAAGCCGAGGTCCCAGTCGATGGTGATGCGGGCCACTAAGCGAGGGTGAGCGTGTGCAGGGTGGGGTAAGGGGAGCTCGTCCAAATGTCAGGACTTAGCGAGCAATGGCCCCCAGGCTGCACGGACTTAGTAGCGATGAAGAGGGGTTAAGGCACGCGACGGAAGAGAGGGAGGAGAGCGATGGGTTGCAAGTCACTTGGGGTACAAGTGGACGAGCTGAGGAAATACAGGGAGACAGGGAGTCCTTATATACTAGTACATGGTCCTTGCGCGAGATAGTTATGTAAGCGGAGGAACAATAAGGCGGCGACTAAGCGTGAGTTATCGCCGAGGTGATGAGTAAGGCCGAGGCTGTGACTGATGCCTGTTAGTCGTTGTTGCTGACTGGGGTCCGGGCCGCTTATAGATATGCGCTGACAAGGCGCTTCTACGGGAGGTGCGCGCTCATTGCGAGGCGCGCGCTTGTCGAAGTGACGCGTGTCTATTGAGGCGCGCGTTTGGTGAGGCATTCGATGTGTGTTGAGCCGATGTTAGGGCGTGTACCGAGGTTATGGTGTGGTGTCGATAGGGTCGGTGAGGTGTCAAACTGTAACAGATTACCTTTACATACATGTATACAGTACAGACTGAGAACAGGATGAGGAAATATATTTTTTGAAATAGTCAATGTGTGCATTTCTCTGATCCAGCTAAGAATTGGGGATGGACTGAAGGTAAAGTAAGATCCAAGATACCATTAGTAATAATAAATGTACATTGCATTGAATAAATATACATTGCATTGAATAAACGTATATAGCAGTGAATAAATGTATTAGTTACCCTTGGTGAGATAAAGTGAGGTAGGTGTGGGAAGAATTTCTTTTTGTGCCAAATGACGACACGTCAAAAAAAGCTGGGGGACACACAAATAAGAACCGGGTCATGAATGCCCCGGAAACCAAGGAGCGAGCAATGGCATCGGCGTGCAACATGAGTTGGTGCCACATGAGTTGGCGCCACATAAGCTGGCACCACATACTAACTCAAGTCGATCGCAGATGCAGTCTGCCGTCCATCGCAGAGGCAGTGTTCAGCGATCGGCTCATATGTTGATACGAAAGTCATGCAACATACCCGTGCATCCCGTACAGTGGGAATCCTTTTTTTCAGCAATGAAGGGTCCTGCAATTGGACCGAGATGTTGAATGCAGAATGCATCGTGTCCCCCACAAGGCAGCTAATATCAGGACTTATCGAGCGGTTGCCCCCGGGCTGCACGGACTTTAGTGATAAGCGGAAGGGAGCTTGAGGCGACGGGGCGAGAGGGCAAGAGAAGTAGGATTGCGAAGTCACTTGGTGGGACAAGTGGACGAGCTGGGGAATTACAGGGAGATAGCGAGTCCTTATATACTGAAACATGGTCCGTGCGCGAGACAGTTAGGTAAGCGGGGAAACAATAGGAATACGACTAAGCATGAGTTATGGCCGAGGTGATGAGTAATGCCGAGGCGGTGACTAATGCCAGTTGGTCATTGCTGCTGACTAGGGTCCGGCCCGCTTATAGATATGCGCTGACAAGGCGCTTCTATGGGGGGCGCACGCTTGTGACGAAGCGCGTGCTTGTGGGGGTGGTGCATGTTTGTCGAAGTGCGCGTTTGTCGAGGCGTCCGATATGTTTCAAGCTGATGTCGGGGTGTGTGCCGAGGTTAGGGTGTGGCCTCAACAGCATGGGTGAGGCGTCAAACCGTAACATTACCCCCCTCTTAGGACGTGCTTACGCCAGGAGCACGTTTGGGTGTAGGCTTGCTTTTCCCTGATAAGAACTGAGCAAGGTTCTGCGGTTTAGGTGCGGAAGGGTGACGCTCATGGTACTCAGCGATTGCTTCCTTCGCATTCTTAAGCTGGCTCATCGGAGTTCAATGGTTCTCGGTGTCCGAGTAGCCAATGTAATGGACAAGGTAGTTGAACCCTCGTCCGACAGGTCCTCCATCGATGATTTCTACCTCCCATTCTTCCTCGTTATCAATCAATTCAGGGGGAGGCTCGAGGTAGTTCGGTCCGTGGGCGTCGGTGTCGATGGCTGGTGTGAGAATCGAGGCGTGAAAGACGGGGTGTATGCGTTTCCACGTCTTCGGGATATTGAGCCTGTATGTGAGTGGCCCCAGAACATCGACGATCGTGAACGGGCCCCATCGCTTGGCTCCAAGCTTGGCCTTGGGCTGTGTGGAGCGGATGTTCTTGCCGTCAAGATACACCTTGTCACTGGTCTTGAACGGGGTGAAGGTGGCTTTCGAGTTGCCGTGTTGATCGCGCATAACATCTGCGGCCATCCGTAGACTCGCTTGGGCTTCTTCGCGGACTTCCTTTAGCCGCTCGAGGCGGTCAGTTAGGGCGGGGAAGTCGGACTTGGTGGCGACGTCTGGATAGAAGCGAGGGGTGAAGCCATAGAGGAGTTCGAAGGGTGACTTGCCGGTGGCCGAGTGTATGCGCGAGTTGTGAACGAACTGCGCGATGGGCAGCCAGTCCACCCAGTCATCTTGCCGGTGGTTGCAGAATGCTCGGAGATTGTCAGGGATCGTCCAGATTGCCCCTTGGAACTGCCATCCATGGTTCAAGTGAATATAGAAGGTTACATTGAAGAGAAAGGAAGGGATGAAGCCAGAAGGAACAGGTACAGTAGGGGGAATACAAGAGGACAAGCTAAAGACTGTGGGAACGAGTCTGCAAGCCTATAAGTAAACTAACCAAACAAGTACAAATAGTAGACATAGTGCAATCCTTGAACCGAGTCAATGGTCATAAGTATGAGTAAGCAATACAGATAATGAACAGGTAAGCCATGTGTAGGGTGCCATACCGTAACAGAGATACTGTTCAAGCTCCTGGTTGAAACGTTCTGTCTGTCCGTCGGTCTGTGGATGGTAGGTGGTGCTGAGTGTGGACTTGATGCCGAGTCGCTTCAACAGTTCCTGCATAGTGGCGCTCGCGAACTGAGGTCCTCGATCAGAGATCAGTTGCTCCATTAAACCGGTGTGGGGGAAAACGTAGCGCATAAACAGGTCACTAGACCCCAGACTGTCGACCGTCTTGTTCGTCGGCGCCAGGTAGACCATCTTGTATCCGTGATCGACGTAGGTGGCAATGGCGTCGAATCCCTTGCATTCCGGTAGGTCCGTGATGAAATCCGTAGTAAGGATCTGGAAAGGACGTTCCGGGACCGGGTTTGGAAGTAGGGGGATTGCCGGTTTATGCGTAAGGTTTTTGGTCACCTGACATACGACGCAGCCTCTGACATAGTCCCGGATGAAGACGGACATACCGGGCCACCAGAAGTCCCTGGAGACAAGTTCCTGTGTGCGTTGCCGTCCTGGATGTCTGGCTCCCGGGGTGTCGTGGCACAGGCGTACAATATCGCGCTGTAGGTCTGAGTCTGCTGGTACGTACACACGTCCTCGATAGAATGTGAGGCCGTCTTCCTGCTTCCAGTCGCCTAGGACACGGTTCAGTGAGCTGGGTCCTGCCTCGGTGATCGTGGTCAGGGCTTGTAGGACTTCGTCGTCGACTGTCTGGGAGGTTCGGATACGTTCTCGGATGTTGTCTACATCTATTGTCTTGGCGGTGCGAACGTGAAATAGGACCGTCCCCACGTTGTCCTCGTCGACTCCTTCGGAGTGGTCTGGTCGTCGGGATAACCCGTCTGCATGATTGGAGCTGCCGGGTTTGTGGTGAAGCTCGAAATCAAAACGCGACAAGTACAGAGACCACCTAGCCTGTCGGCGGTTCAACTTCTGCGACTGCGTGAAGTACTCCAGATTTTTGTGGTCTGTGAAGATCTGCACCGTGTGTTTCGCCCCTTCTAGGTGGTGTCTCCAGGCTTCGAGTGCCCAAACGATCGCGAGGAGTTCCTTGTCGAAGATGTCGTAGTTGCGTTCTGCCGGATTAAAGGACTTGGAGAGGTAGGCGACAGGGTGCCACTGTTCGTCTTCGCCTTCTTGGCTCAGGACGGCACCTGTAGCGAAGTCAGACGCGTCGCATTCGATTCGGAACGGCTTTTTGTGGTCGGGCATCAGTAGGACGGGCGATGAGGTGAATGCGGCCTTTAGCCGTTCGAAGGCGAGTTGACGGTCCGCCGTCCAGTTCCACGGAATGTCTTTCTTGGTCAGTTCGAACAGGGGGTGCGCGATGGTCGAGAAGTCTTTAATAAAGCGCCGGTAGAA
>MU273994.1:0-12701 GCA_022160365.1 Vararia minispora EC-137 | reverse complement strand
TCGGTGCGGATCTGGAACGCATCGACCGGACAGCAGGTCCAAATGTTGGCTGGCCACACGGACTCAGTCTTGTCCATCGCGTTCTCCCCCGATGGCACGCGTGTCGTCTCGGGCTCGCGCGACCAGTCCGTCTGTACACTGGATGCAGTGAACAAGGCAAATCTTCAGAGCCAAGATTGGACGCTTGGCGGGAACGACTGGATCGTTGACAAGCGAACTCAAGATCGTTTGTTGTGGCTTCCCGTTTATCTTCGCTCTAATCTTCATGATAAGCGCACCCTACTCATCATTTCTCGCCAGGGAAGCACCTTGGTGGATTTTTCAAAGGCTTTTGTAGGCTCTCATTGGGCAGGTTGCTACCATTAGCTGAATTAGCACACGTGTGCTCTACGTATCTCTTACTGTACCTAATAGTACATAGAAACACAGAACTACCTCATCCCAAATTACTTATATGTCATGCCCTTTTGCTCCATTTTGTGCTATAGGCTGTGGGAGAGGTTGACTTCTATGGTGTCTGCACGGGCTTACCAGATGAGACAGACTGCAATTGTAACCTGTTGTTAAGGAAAGCGTCTATAGAGCTGAGTAGTCGAGATCAGCAATGGAAACACATTGGCTTCTCAGCGGGCCAGTGCACCTTGCGTTTTGCCGCACAGGAGCTCGGTCTGTCGGTGGGAGGCTCATAGGTGGTGTTTTTGGGTGATCTTAGGACAGCTGAGGTGCGTGTTTCGCAAATCGACCCAGAAGATGGGATGCTGTACTGCACCATTATGATGAACAAACTTCGATCACAGCCAGAGATTGCTAACTAATCCACCCAAGCCATGACCACCGGTGGGGGGCATGCACCGTAATCGTGAATTAATGGCAATCAAAAGACACCATACTCCACGATACAGCCATAACATATGTGTGCATGGGTCTCGATCGGGCAACGTCAAACGTTCTTCTCGTGGTGGACGCGTCAAACGCGTCTCGAGTCCACAAAGGCAAGACGTGAAGGTGAACAACGGGCGAGCGGAGTATGCAGTTATAGATACAGGGTGAGGTGTCGTGTTACGACGGGGGACTAGCGGCCACGTGGAGCGAGTGGATACCAGCGGAAGAAAAGAGAGAACAGCATTACAACAGACTAAAACGCCAGCGTGCACGACATCCGACAGGTGGTGGAAAGGTGGAAGGGCCCCGAAAAGCTATATCGCGGCGATGCTGGCTTGCTGGAACGCACTCCGCGGAGGCGTCTACGGCGTTGGGCCCGGCGCGAATGCCGGATGCGTCTTCTCCTCCAGGTCCGCGTAAAGGATCGTCATCTCCTTGCGCTCCTTGTCCCAGTTGTCCGGGTCCCAGAATGTGTACATGCCTTGCTCGTCCCCGGGCACTTTCTGCGACGGCGCAGTTCCGCTCTCTTTAGTTAGCCACAGGCGGAGCTCCTTGTGGTACCGCCGGTTCCGATTGAACCTACGACAAGCGCGTCAGTGTAAGACAACGGATAGGGAGAGAGTAGATGCACAGTTCCTGCGCCGCGATCTCCTGCAGCGCATCGTGCGGCGCGGAGTAAAACATGAAGAAGAACGTCTTGTCCGAGAATGCGGCAGCCTTGTTCGGGCCCGGCGGTGGCGGCTGCACGTTGTAGCACGCGGGGAGGTGGAAGTCGGGCTCGACGGAGTGCGCGGCGCTCGAGTCTGCCCAGGGCGTAATGAAGGTCGAGTATGGGCTGCCCTGGTGTTGCATGTCGAGCCCCATCGTGCCCAGGTCCGTCCCGATCGTCAAAAGCGTCTGGTCTGGGTCCGTATTTTTGATCATTGCCAGCAGGCCCAGTAGTCCCCACCGGTCCGCGGGCGACATGAGCACCTGTTGCACGGGTGTCTGCGGCGGGGGCGGGCCCACCGACGCGCTGCTGGGCGCCTGTGACGCCTCCGGGAGGGAACGCGGCCAGTGTCACCTGCTGCTGTCACTGCTGCGCACCATTTTGGAGAGATGCCGGCGGGTACGATGCCGTCGGTGCCAGCTGGGCTACGCTCACGGACGGCGAGCTCTACACGACTTGTGCGGCAGCGCTGGGCTTCATCTGTTGCTGCATAGGGCGCCGTCAGCCTATGTAGACCTCGGGGAGCGACATGACGGCGAGCAAGAAAGTCGCAAGGGCTTGGTTGTTATGTGCGACCGAAGTAATGCCAACAGCACACGACACGCGATCATGCATCGGCGCGGAGCTCTGTGGACACCGGGTACGAGTCGTGGGTTCGCGAACTGCCCCTCAGTGCGCCCTCAGACACCGATCTACCGATCCTAAACAGGGGGACGGAGGGAAACCATTCAGAGACTCAAGTGGACACCGAATTTCACGACAAGGGGACGGGATGGACACGTACGTGCTGCTTTTCCACATCAACCTGCGTGCCATACATCCCTCGCGAGCCCAAGCTGAACAGCCCCAACTGTTGCTGGCCGTGTTGCTTCCCCGGTGCCTACGATTGCTGCCCCAAACCATCCAACCCGGCGGATGCGCGGGCTCGGCCAGTAACCGGTGCTTGCCTGAGCATGGGGAAGTCGTCGGGTGTGAAGTCGCGTGCACCTGTCGCGCTCACGGGCGTCGGGGCGGCTACTGTGCGAGCTTGCAATCATAGGAGGGCATGCTGCTTGGGTGCGGTGCCGCGGGAGATGCGCCGGGTGCGGGGAAGTCGTTCGGGTCCGGGCCGACGTCGGGCGCGCCGGGTGCAGCGGGGTGTGTGAGAGGCCCGCCGGAGGGCTGTTGTGCTTGCTGGTGCGGTTGAAGCGACGGCGGATGCTGCTGCTGTAGAGTACGGTGGCGCATGGGCGAAGGAACAGATGGAAGGGAACATGGATCGAGTCGTCCCTCTTGTCTGCTTGCGCAGTCTTGGCGCGCCCAGATTGGTATTGTCACAGTCCTTTTGGGAATCGGGGAGCGGGATAAAGACTATGCGGGGATACAACTTGAACTCTTCGTTGCGTCACCGGCATCGACCCGATTTGGCTTCTCGCGGGCTCGGGCCGGCAATCCCCGGTCTCGCGACGTTCGACTTGTGCCAGAGGAGATCGGTCAGAAACGATCCACCAATGTCCAACTTCAATCGACACTCTCGTCCTCTGCCCCGTCTGCCATCCGCTCTCACTACGCATGCAATGATACTTTGGAGAGGACGTCCCAGGGCAGAAGCCGCGGCGTCCGTGTCATTCTTACTCCCCAAGTTCGTCCCCTCGCGTTGAGGCGGGTCAACTTGGAGGGCGGTCCCACTATCAAGCAATCCGTTTGAAGGCCCGGGTACTTAAGGGTGTATCGTCCCTGAGGGTAATCCGATGTCATTGACATCGCTCACAATAGGGATTACGACTGCTTGCTGATACCTCGCTTTTAGTTCTCGGGACCCTCCTCCCACTCCGACGTCAGAAGGCTCGATGTAGTGTCCATCGGTATGCACCGTCACTACTATTGTACGTCATTACCCTCGCCGTGCACGACGAGCGCTCATATCTCCATGTCCCGTGCTTGTTTTCCGGAATCAGGCCCCATAGACTAACCTAGTCCGTGTCGCTGGCAAACGCAGTCCCTGCTGGCCAAGTAGTGAAGACTTACAGCGTGATGTCAGCTCGAGCGGGACGAATTTTAGAATGGTTCCCCAGGGACTTCCAAATTGTTGCGCACGTCGGCTGCAAACTCAGTACGCTCAAAGTCGAGGGCAGACGAGCGGGGTTTTAGGTGTGTCTTCTACGGTCGCTTTGGTATCCCATCTCACACTCCTGCCGCAGCAAGAAACTTCTCTGCGCATGCCTGCTGTGCCATCTGGTGCAGGACTTCAATGCGCCTCTCGTGACACACTCCCCTACCAGCAGAGCTCAACACTCAGTCACCGATGATACCTCCTCCGTGTGTCTCCCGGCTTCGCTGCCTCTGCCTCTCGAGTCCCGTAGAGCCGCACTCTCTCGCTCTTCGCTCCTATATAGCCGGATATCCCTCGACGGACGCTATGCTGCACCTTGCTCTTGTCACCTGTATAGGAAGACAGCTATGTCACGGTCGCAAAATGTCATTAGTATCCGAAGACCGCTGCGCATGTGGCCTGTTCGAACAGGCCCTTCGCGCTCCGACGCCTTCAGCCTCCAAATTGTCAATATGTCTCTCTGGAAGCCCTCTTACAGAGGATTCGGGCTCGGGCTGCACCGTTTGCGTAGACGGAGCGCAAACGCATACGGTAACTGGGAGTTTCGTGCCAGTGTTCAGTCAAGTTCAATTGGCGAGGATCAAGCTCGCGAGCGGCTACGCGAAGCATCTCGGGAAGCGTGAGGTTTCTGCCTACGCGGCAGGTTTAACGACGACCCTTGGGACACGCTCCAAGACGGACAGGTGGACTCATCTGTCGGAGAAGAATTGTCTGCTCGACGCAAGACAGAAAGGTCGGGTTTTCTCGCTTGCCTCCTCCGTCGGCTAGCCTATTGTACAGTGTGCCCCATCGAGATGCTCGTCGTCGTCTTACGCCTTGAAGTCAAGTACAATCATTTGTGCCGACGCATTTGCGAGCTCGAGAGGCCAGATTCGAAGTCGTCTGTACTGGAAACGGTGTTTTCGCGGTAACACATAGCCTCGCTCTGCTGTTTGGTTTCAATGTTTCTCTCGGATGCAGACTTTCAATCACGCATATATCACCCGCATCTGCACCGGTGCGCCTCCACTCTCGTCTAATCACCTGTTTCGTCTGTACCAGAGCGGCATATAGGTGCTATGTCAAACTAGCAGTTTACTCCCTTCGCAGCAGCCGATAGCCGTGAAGAAGCGACATGACGGTTTGACTTCTTTTGCGCTTAAGTTCAGCATCTGGTAGCACTGTCCTTGTAGGGACCAGCGTCGTGGTCGTGAATGACGGCCAGAAATGTACTGTATCTTCACGATCTGGCCGAGACGTACGCGAGCACGCGTCTCGATCGGATTCCATTAGACATATCCCTTTCATGGACGCAGCGGTCGTGTAAAGTGCGTACACCGGGCGAGTGGTGTATACGGTCAAATATACGGGTTGGGGTCTTTCGCTGGGATGGGAAACGATAACTAAAATAGCGTGAGCGGGCGACCAGCGAAGATCAGAATGAGAGCGTTACATTATACAGAAACGAAGGTGTGCACAGCGTCTGGAATATGGTGGAAAGATGGTCCCGGGACGTATGTATGCCCTGCTCGACCTCAAACGTTCTCTGCGACCGCGCAGTCCTGCACTCGTTCGTAAGCTGCAGCCAGAGCTCCGTGTAGTATCACTGCTCCAATCGAACCTGCGTTGCATTTGTCAGCACAAGGAAACGCGTGGACAGAGAGAAGACGCACAATTGCTGAGCGACGACCTCCACGCACCGGGCATGGTCACGATCATGGTCGACTTGGGGGAAATGGAGTTCGAGCTGTGAGTGTGAGTTGTGTTGGCGCAGGGTTTCAGAGAGTGCGAGACGACGCACACGCAGCCCGCCCTGTGCCTTCGCAATCCCACCGAAGCGGTGCTGGCACCTCGCGAAAAGACGTGTAGGCGCGGTGACAACGATCCATTCCTTTAACTAACATCAATCGGGCACTTTGTTCGTGCACCCCGCAAACCCGCCCACCGTCCCGTCTTGTGCGCACAGTGTTCGTCTTGTTGCGTAGCGGTGCTCGTCCCGCGTCGGATGCGAAATCTGGTGGAAGGCCACGACAGCGCAACACGTCGTGCCGCCTTACGCGCGAGCTTCAGCTGCCGTACGGAAGGAACGCGAGACGCGACAACGCGTCGAGCACTGCCCGTAGCCACCTTCATATGTCCGAGAACGGGGCTTTTCGAGGCTTGCACAGCAGGTGAGAATGGGCGGCACACAGTGAAACAGTCACGGCGGATAAAGCTTATAGTGCACCGAACGTCCGTGCTGGAGCGGTCAATGAGGAGCTGCACATGACGAATGAACGATAGCGCATTCGCAGGTCGGCATCGTCCGCGCCAGGTGTTGTCGTAAACCTAATCTCTCTACTGATCAGCACTGCACGGGAATCAGAGAATGGAAAAGAGAGGAGAGAAGAGGGACAGGACAGCAACGTAAGATAGACTTACCCTCCGTTCGCGTCCTGGCAAGCCCGGGCGAAGCACACAAACCCCGCCTAGTCCAGCCGCCCAAAATCGTCCTATAGAATTGCAAGCGGGAGCAGCGCGCAATACGTCATATGAGGCGCGGCGGCGACGCATCCGTGTAGTCTGGCTGTCAGATGTGCACCGCGTTAGCCAGCCCGAGCGGGAGAGATTAGGATGGGAGCATACAAGTGCACCAGCGGTGGATGACGGGGCGCCCTGCGTGCTCGAGAAAGGGTCGGGCGGAAGCCTGTCCCGTGCTCGCTGCCATGCTCGTCTTCAGCTGTTTGCGCAGGCGGAGAGAACTGTACGAAGACGCACCAGCCTGCTGGGGCCCTCATCCATCCCCGCCACGCCTCGCATTCTAGTGCGCCGGACTTTGTGTCTAGCGCACCACATATATCCATGGTTCCGGGGCAGTAGAATGCAAGCGCCATCCTGCGCACCCCGCCGTCAGTACTAGTCCTGACTCGGAAGCACGCGTGAGAGGGAGGCGCGCACCGTGACCCGTCGATGCCGGTGAGGCTGGCGGGCAGTCCGGCGAAGCGGCGGTTGCAGTGCTCGACGTGACGGGATCGCTCGAGAGATGTGATGAGCCAGGACTGAGCAGGTACGTCCTCCGAAAGCGTGAATGGCTCAGGATCCGTCGACAACGGCGGCGAGATCGGGCAGATGATGAAGGGAGCGACGAAGATGACGGGGATGCGAGACCATTGGTAAAGGTATTGAGCCCTTTGAGGCAGTTTCTGGATCTTAGCGTTAGCAATGCGTTTGAAAGACATACAGTGGAGGGCGGGAGCGCGGCCTTGAGCGGGGATGGAAGGAACGAGAAATGCGGTAACGTACCAGGCACCTCGCTGCTGTGCGAATGCTCATACTTGCCTTCACGCACCTGAGACTGGGATATGTCAACGAACGCACGGCAAGGCAGGGACGGGCGACGCACCTTACAGAGGCCCATATAGTCCTCCGCGCGCGGGATATCCGTGCGGACCTATCATTGAGGTCGCACACGACGAACGCGTAATAACGCATTCGCGGGTCGGCGCTATCGTGAACCTGGTCGCTGTGTCAGTCAGCGCAGCCTGAGGGAGACGAGGGGAAGGAGGGGAGGGAGGGAGGGAGACATAGCAGTGAGGTACGATAGACGTACCCTCCATCCACGCCCCGACAAGCCTGTACGAAACACGGACCCAACCTTGTCCAGCTGCCCGAAGTCGTCGCGCAAGATCGCGAGCAAGAGCAGCGCACAATACGTCACGATGAGATGTGGCGCCGACGCGTCAGTGTATCCCGGCTGTCGGATGCGTGTTGCGTCAGCCAGTACAACCGGGAGAAGGCCGAGGGCGTACGAGGGTGTCGATAGTGCATGGTGGTGCACCATGTGAACAACGCACCAGGCTGCTGCGCCTATATCCACCTCGCAATGCCTCGCGGTCCGACGCGTTCAGTTTCGTGTCTAACGGGCTATACACGTCCATGGCGCTGAACAGTAGAACGTGAGCACTGTTCTGCGCACCCCGTCGTTAGTCCCGACTCGAGAGCACGTGGATGGAGGAGTACAAGATGACAGTGGACGAAAAGAGGTAGCGAGGGCATAAGGGAAGAGATCACGTGGGAGGATGGGACGTAGGACGGATGGACTGTGTACGTGAGCAGCAGGGGGACGAGATCGGAGTGGGCACACGAGGAGAGGAAGGCGGGAGAGAAAGACAGTCCGGGGACAGGGCCGGAGGGCGGAGACGATGTAGAGCATGGCGCACGGGCGAGGGAACAGAGCGAAGGGGACATGCATCGAGTCGTCTCCTGCTTGCGCGGTCCTGGCACGCCCGGCCTTCCTCGTGGTCTTTTTGGGAATCGGGGGCGGGACACGGGCTCTGCGGAGATCCTCGCGGTTGCGTCACTGGCCCGATCTGGCTTCTCGCGGGCTCGGACCGGCAATCCCGGACTCGCGACGTTCGACTTGGAACCAGAAACGACCACCGATGCCTGCCTTCAAATCGACTCGCTCGTCCTCCGCCCCGCTTACAGTCCGTTCTCACGACGCGTCCAATGACACTTCAGAAGGGACGTGCAAGTGCAAGTCTCGCAACGTCTGTGCTACTCTCGCTTGCTCTCTCGCGTCGGAGACCATACGCACGGCTGAGTAAAGCCGTGAGGGTATTTAGAGGTGTGTCGTCTCCACATATAATCCGACGTTATTGATGTAGCTCGTAGTAGTCGCGACTGTAGCTCGTTGGTACCTCGTTTTCTAGATCTCTGCATCTTCCTCCCACTCCTCCGACGTTAGAGGGCTCAATACAGCGTCCATCGGTATGCACCATCGCTCTTATAGCTTCCTGTACGTTCTTTCCCCCACCATACACGATTGAGCGCTCACATCTCCATGTCCCGTGCCCCTTTCCGGGATCAGGCTCTTTTTGGCGTCATCACTCTGTGTCGCTCGCGGACGCTCCTCCAGCTAAGCAACACCATAATCCTTTAGCCCGTCACCAGAATCGGCTTCTATTTCTCGGAAACTTGAATTCTGAGCAGCGCCACGACCAACCTCCACGTAGTGCGGGCACATCTTGCAACGACGAAAGCGACATCACGCGTCGCGTTCGCGCACGAGGAGACGCTCGTCACGATGGTACACCAGGCTCTCATGTCGACGCTGTCTGTCCAACCAAGTAATGGAGGCTTGCAACGTGGTGTCAGTTTGAGCGAAACGGGTTTCAATCCAGGACAGTTTCTTCAAGACTTCCGAGTCGTCATGTACGGCGGCGGCAAACTCTGCACGCTCAAGGCCGGACTGGGTTCTTGGTGCGTCTTGTACGATCGCTTCGGTATTTCGTCTCACCCTCTTCTCACGAAGCAAGCTTACTTCGACCTGTGCGTCTCTACTGTGCTGCCTAGCCCGGGGCTTCGATACGCCTCTAGCAGGCCTCCTCGATCCTACCTGTAGAGCTCGTACTCGGTTACCGATGATCCCTCCCCATGTATGCTCCTTCTTTACGACCTCTGTATCTCAAGCCTCGTAGGACCGGATCCTTGCTCTCGATCCCTGTATAGCCGATTGTCTCTCGATTGCGCCGTACTCCGTGTCTGTTGCTTGTACACAGTAATGGAACTGCCTTACTTTGCAAATCCATCGGTTGGTGGAGACCGCTGCATGTATGGTTCATTCGAGCAGGCCCAGTCTACCATATGCGCTCCGACTCCCTCGACCAACTGCTACACAGAAATTCCGTGAGACCTCGTACGAGAGATCGAGTGCGGGCAATTTTATCCATGTGATCGGGGCGCAATGGAGGATGGCGGTTGAGAGTTTCGTGCTAGCCCTCGGCGCGATTCGATTGGAGAGAGCCAAGCTCGGGAGCGACCATGCGGATCAGTCGGGAAAATCTGCGAATTTCTCTTGACTCGACAGACTGGACGGCGGCCGCTGGGATTCATGCCAGCTTGAGGGCGAGTGGATGGTGTCATCTGCCAACGACCGTCTGTTCGGTTCACACAAAGATCGGTTATTTCTCACTTCCTGCGCTTCCCGTCGTCTAATCTTCATAGTGCGCTCCATCGAGACGGTCGTTGTCAACTTATGCCTTGGGATCAGGTAGAGCCATCCGTGTCGACGCATTCACGAGCTCAAGGGGCGCAGGCCAGCGTAGTCTCGGACTCAGCAGGCTTTTCGGGAATGTCTACTCTGGGATGTCACTCCGGGAACGGCGCAACCCGAGGAGCGTGCGTAACCGCAGAGGGATCCGGGCAGCGTACCTTGTATGGCACGACGTGCGATCTCGGACGAAGTTCCGGCGTTTCTCGCTGGAACGCGGGTCGGGAAAGACGGCGTCGTTGGCCGCTTTGAGGTGCGCTTGCGAGAAAGGAGGCGATAGACAGGATGGGAAGACGCCCCGGCCGCACGCACCCTACGAATGCATGTATTCTTCGATGTAGACACGTTGAATTCCATGAGAGCTCGCTTAAATTTGTCATTCAACCAGAGGCCCTGTCCCCGCTGTAGCATCCTTCTAGATACAGCTGCAGGCCCGCCTGACTCATTGTGTCTGTACAACAGGGTCTCTGAGAACACGATGGTGCAACTGTCGTGGCCAATAATCCAGCGCGTCAAAGATGGCCAGGAAGTGAGTGAGAAGAGAAGCTGAGTCCTGCGAACCCGTGTCTTCGCGACCTGAACGCAAAGCACGCGCGCACAGAAGTCTCGGTCAAGTGCCACCAGACGCTCCTCTCATTGATTGAACTTAGGATGTACGTATCAATGCCAGACAGTGGGTGGGGGAGGAAGGACGCACAACTTGTGCGCTACGACCTCCCGGCGCCGGGCGCGATTACAGTCGCGAACGGCGTGAGGTGGGTGTGGTATGGATCTCGAGGGCGTGCCACATCAGCACGGAGTCGCAGGGAGAGAGGAGGCATGAGACGACATACTAATGATCTCGTCCTGTGCCCTCGCGATCCCATCGAACTGGTGCTGGCAGCGTCCGGGGAAGCGTGTTCGCGCTCAGACGTCGACTCGCCTCTTCTCGCCCGTGACCTATGGAACTCCATTAGCAGACCGAGAGCGGGATGAGGAGAGCAATGCACGACTAGCGCGGTGCACGGCCAGGAGCAATGGTGCGCACTAGATACTTGCTCATGTGCCCTGCGAAGCTGTCCATCGTACCGTCCTGTAGATACACCAGCCGGCCCGCCGTTTAGCGGTCCTCTGCACATGTCAGGCGCGCAATGGGTGCAATGTCTGGTAGGACAAGGCGGAGGGCCGCGATGACGCTGTACTTGGTCCCGCCTGGTGCGGGCAGTTCAGTTGCTGCATGGAAGAAAGGCAAGGCGCGGCGACGTACCAAAGCGCCTCGCTGCTGTACGACTGCTCGTGCCCGCCTTCGTACACCTAAAATTGGGATATGCCAAAGAGGACGCGGCGGGGCAGGGGTGGGCGACGCACCTTACAGAGACAGATCTAGTCCTCCGCACGCGGAGTGTTCGTGCCGGGCTTCTTATCTTGCTTCTTATCGAGGAAGCCGAACACGACGAATGCATAATAACGCATTCGCGGGTCGGCATTGTCGTGAAGCTGGTTACTGTGTACTTCAGCACAGCCTGGGGGAAGCGAGGGAATGAAGGAGAAAAAGCAGCGAGGAGAGACAGACGCACTGGCACCCTCCATCCACGTCCTTGCAAGCCCGTATGAAACTCACAGAACTAGCCTTGGGTTGTCGCGCAAGGTCGGGAGTAAAGAGTCGAGCGCAAACTCTCATGGTGAGGTGCGGCGGCGACACGTCCCACCCGGTTGTCAGACTCGTGCTACGTTAACTAGCGCAACCAGAAGAAGCAGGGATGAGGACGTACGAGTGCACCAAGGCGGATGATGGGGCGCCGTTCTCGCTCCGTGTTTGTCGTCTTGCCCGTCCTCGGCCGTGCGCACGCGAAGAGTGACGCACGACGACGCACCAATCCGCTGCGCCCATATTTATCCTCGCTAAGGCTGCCACGTCTCCCAATCTGACGCGCTCAGCTTCGCGTTTAACGCGCCTTACACGTCCAGAGTGCCGGGCGGTAGAACGGAGATGTTATCCTGTGTGCCTCGATTTTGGTCTTGGCTCGGGAGCGCGCGGTGGAGGAAGGAAGGTGCACGCCAAAAGTCGTCGACGCCAGCGAGGTCGGCGGGCAGGCAGGCGAGGGTGCGGCTGCAGGGGACACGGCATGGCGAGGGTGCTCGGACGGCACGATGTGTCCGGACAGCTCCGGCGCGTCTTCTGGAAGTGTAAGCGGTTCGGGGTCTGTCGTAATCAACATCGAGGTTACCCGTATGGTGAAGGGGACGACGAAGGTGAGGGGAACGAGGAGGCGCTAGCGAAGTTATTGCACTCTTCGAGCCTAAAGATGCCTGTGCAGTACGGAGGAGCTGCTTCTCCAGACGTCCGGTCACAGAGTTTATGAGAAACCCTATACAGGGGATCAGGTGTATATAGAATCGCTCACGGTGCGCGCAGTGCAGGCGCGGACGGTGACGAGGAACACTAAACCGACGCATAACACGACTCGGTCGGCGAGGGGAAGGCTTGGAGGTGGTTTCCAAAACCCAGTTCCAGCAAGACGGAGCTTTGCTAGTCGAATGGTGAGCATTTTCCGTATCAAAACGACCGTCTGCATAACACCAAAACCCAAAGCCGATTATCATTACCTCTCGCTAGCCCCTTCTCTCGCAGAGAGTACGACGCGCCTCCTCGAGATACTCAGTTTGACTTAATCTTATCTTGTATGCCTTCAGGGCCGGAGCGACTCCCCTCGATGACGTGTTCGCGAGTTCGACAGTCGCAGCACCGAGGTCGGTTACACTGGGCGGTGATAGACGGCCTATACGTCGTCATACGAAACCGACATCTGTGGTAGTCATTTCCGGTGAGCATGTTATTCATAGCACCGACCACCAGATACTCGCGTGGGTATCGTCGTAAGACTAGCGTGGTGTCGGCCCTACCCCCGTGCATGAATTCCGGGGGCATGAGAGAGTCTGGCCGAGGATATGGATGCCAGACATGCTCACTTTCCCCAGCAATTGTTGAACAATGTTAAGAGGGTTTCGAATCCGTTCGCAAGGGAATC
>MU273993.1:0-12732 GCA_022160365.1 Vararia minispora EC-137 | reverse complement strand
CGCCAGACATCGTAGGGATACGTCTCATGGTTTGGGAGATCGATCCATATCGTCGTGCGGTCGTAGTAGGTGGTGCACGCTGTCGAAAGGGGATGGACGGTGGCAAGGTGGACTGCTCGCTGGCCGGCGGGGGACAGATCCTGCAGCCATAGCGCATTGTGCAAGTAGGAACGCCTACGCTTGCACGCGATGTAGGCGTCTACTATGTCGTAAAACGTTGTCGGGTGGTGGACGTGTCGCATGGTGTCCAACGCCATGGCCACATGCGACTAACCCGACATCAGATGGAGGAGAAGGGTACTGGAGAAGAACCGACCGTGCTGACGATAAGAAGGTGGCGCATACCGAATAGCTTCCGTTGGACCCATTCCGATCCAATCCCGTCCAACCGAACAGCGAACACCGCCAGCGTATTCGAGAAACCCATAAGCTCCTCGACCGTACCAAAGACGTACATGTTGCGGCTCAGGATCTTCTTGACGCGCGACCCGATTTGAACTTGGAACCCAATAAATCCGCACACAAACCAAAAGACCGAGATGAGATGACCGAGCGAGGTGGTAACCGAAGTGAGGTGGTCGACCATACTATCCTGTGCGTGTTCGACGTCCATTGGTTTGGTATGAGATGCTGGGCCGGTGTCCGTGGTGATGAGGGTGGATACGAGTTGTTGCTCGCGCCGGAGCAACTCGTCGTGGGCGGAGCGAGCTGGACCATCGAAGTCCATGAGACGATTTATTTCTATCCGAGCGGTAGGGACAGACATAGCGGGGGAAGGCAAACGAATTACTGTCGCGCTGACAGTATATGTGAGCCATGATTCTATGGCAAACTTTGTGTGATAGGCGCACTTGCTTCTTGATGCGCCAAACCTAGAATAAAGTTTCCCGTTGATGAACCTGGCCGAACGGCGATCTAAGGCGCTTCCTTTAGATCTCGATGGTTGGGTTCGTTCCTTTCGCTTACGTTATGCACGCTGACGATTTCGTTAGTTCTTGAATCTCTGAACGCTTCAAATCCGATCTCTCTGTTACTCGTATCTGTTATTGTTCCGCACTCGCTGCGCGGTTGCACCTTCGTAGTGCAGGGCACGGCCCTTCTCGTTTCGCTTCGTATTTTTTTTTCCTAGGTGAGATCTTCTTTGATTCCTTTAGTGACTCATTTATTCCGGTAATCGTCAGGCCGCAGGAACGCTTCCCGACTGCCTCGCTCGGCTCCTTTCCTCAATGCTATGCTCGATCCACCTCTTGTCTTGTTACGAATGACGCTTCCAACGCTCGCTTTTTGCTCGTCTGTTGCTGGCCCGAATTCCTGCACGACAACGCGCACTCAATACAACTTTTTTTTTAGTATCTATGCCGTTTGAGACGGTCAGAGAGTCTCCCGCGAAGGATGTGTACTAAACCTAAGCTCTAGAATCGACGTGTCGAAGGACAGAGTCGAAGGAGAGCGGCGTGAGCGGCGGATCAGCGGAAATTGGCAGTCAGGCACAAGCCAACCGGACCTTATCGGATGAGTGGCCGATTAGCCGGGAATTAGCGGGGGGTGGTTTTCCTGATGCCAATCGCAGGCGCGCACATCACGGCAGAAGATCAAAAGCTCTGAGCGGGCACTCGGAAGGTCGCTCGGCAATCTGAGGCGGGCTCAGTCCATAGAAATACAGCTGGAGAGGCCGATAAAAGGCCTGAAGGACAAGCTCGAACATCCGTGTAAGGAGACTCTGACTATCAAGGGGCGTGGGAGTACGGTAAAGCAGAGGGTACTACTCTCTCAGCGCGATGGCTCGTGTCCTGCGACGCTGATGGAAATCTCTTGCCGCAGGTTCAGTTTTCTGAGCTGATGATGAAGGATGGTGCTTCGTTTATTGCTGCCATAAGCGCAGAGGTGAAGGAGCTGCTTCGTAGCCATCTCGCAGCACTGGAAGCAAGGGTTGCCAACACTGTTCTCCGTCTCGCTCGGCAGGTGCACTCCGGCGGCTGTCTGTCACGATCTCATACGAACTGACTCGTTCAATCAGATCGAGAGTTATCTCGCCGTTGCCTGGTCCACGATTGAGGAAAGCAAATCGGAGCTCATAGCGAGAGTGCAGGCGGAGAGGACCGCACGGCGCGTAATGGCAGAGCTGGAGGTTTGCGAGGTGTCATTGAAGAGGGCAGTAGAAGACTGCGTAAGAGTCCCAAGCAGGTTCCCCTCAGAATCGGTCGGAGATTCTTAATAACTCAGGAGGTGTAGTATTCGTAGCGAGTACTGATTCCTGTATCTCTGATGTTGTAGTACGAGGGCGGCAAACGATAAGTACCTTATCTGGTCGAGATACTATGGGTTGCATCGTTCAGGAGCCTGCGCACCTGCTTAAGCTTGTCCCAGCATTTACCTAGGTCAAGTTGCACGACCCAACCTTTGCCTTCCAGCGGACTCGTAGAGAACAAATAGTAGAAGATTTGATAGTCCATCCGATACAGCTACACAACCCATCCAGGAGCTTGTCGTTGCCCCATAAGAGACTTTAACAAGTGTTATACTTGGCTCACAGGCTCATACCCGCCTCTCCTCGGTCCGGAGCCGAGTCCAAGGCTCATCATCAACCTCTCCCGAAGTCCCTTCCGTCCACCCAGATCCTCGCCCTCCTCCCGTTCCCGCCTCTTCTTCGCCTCACGGAAGCCCTCTGTCGGCACCTCGTACAGTCGCTCGTACTCGACGCCAAGCTCGCGGCCCGCTGTCCAGAAGTCACGGCAATTCGCCACGACGCCCATATTGAATGGGTTGGAAGCCTTTCCGGCCCGCGCAAGGCCGTTGGCTGCCTTGCCAGTTGTGAAGAGGTCGAGGCCGAGTACGTGCATTAGGAACCCGCCGCCGCACATCGCGAAGATGCCACGCTTATGCCGGTGCGCGTGTGCGTGGCCGAGCGTCGGCGTCTCCTCGTCGGCGGAGCTGTGGGCGTGCCGATGTCCCATCTGGCCCGCCATACTCGCACCACCGCGGCCACCCATAAAGCCATAACGACCGAGATTGCTGACCTCGAGTGTGGTGAGCTGGCGCGTAATCTGGATAAGCTGCGAGCCGAGGAGGACGACAGTCCAGAGGAGCTGTAGCGTGGACCAGAATGCGACGGAGAAAAGGAAGGTGTCGGAAGCGATGGTTGAGCACAGGGAGGACGGGAGGAAACAGACGGGTGAGGGAGGAGCGAAGTTCTCGAGAGATGTGAAGTAAGCGTAGGTAAGGTAGTCGAGGAGGAGGATGTCGAAGACAAGAGTCGCGACGAAGAGAATGAATTGACGGTGATTGTTGACACCGACTGCGAAAAAAAAAAGGTCAGAGTGCGCTCAGGACTTGATAGTCAGCGCATACCACAGTTCCATACCCATGGACAGTGATGGTCATGTCGCGCTACACATTTGTCGCAGATCCGGCAGTGTTTTGAACGAAGGGGTCTCCGTGCCATACAGTTGATGCAGAAGGTCTGACCATTAAGGCGTCCCTCCGACGCCAGGTCTTCGATAACCTACGGAAAACGGTCGAATTCCGATTCAGTTGCACCAGAACATTAGCGTACCGATTTGAGCTCGGCGTCGCTCGTAGGCTTTGGGCAAGTACCCGGGTCGAGAGTAATTGCGCGAAAGAAGTTGTAGGCGCAAATGCCGAAGGCGAGAGCAAATATCAAGTGGGTAAAGGCGTGCGATTGTGTTTCTGACCAGCAGTGAGCAGGAGCGGACAGAAGGGCCACTACACACACGTTGAAGCAGGCGAGTCAACCAGACATAGGCGACCCATATCATGGATCCGAATATGATCCCAGAGAAATATGGGCTGCTGGTAACACTGTCGGTGTAGGTCGGTTTGTTAAGGAGAACGCGTGTGACAATCTGAGGAATATTAAGCACGGGAAAGGAGCACGAGGGTCCGTCGTACATGATGCATACTGAAGAACTCAGCCATGGCCAGAATGAGGCCGGTGTACCATGGAAGAACCGATATTGTCATGAAAATCAGGAATAGGAAGAATGTTGGTAGAAAGAAGATCGCGGCTCGTGTATTTCTCTGGAGAGACATGAGATGCTGCATTTATCGTGGAAAACAGAACACACCTCGCTCAACGGCTTCTTCCTCGACGTGCCGTCCTCATTTAGAGCTCCTTCCTCCAATGCGCGTTTATAGGCACCCAAACTCTTCAGCTCGGCAGCCATATCACGCGCTGTGCGCCCTTCGCCATCCTTCGCTCCAATATCCGCACCGTGCTCCAGGAGACGGCGTATACATATCTTGTTACCGCGAACAACCGCCCAATGCAAAGGTGTCAGACCGGTATCATCACGGACGTCCGTCCGTGCGCCATGCTTGAGAAGCAGATCGACGGAGAGAGCATCGCCCTGATACGCGGCCCACATGAGCGCTGTATGACCCGCAGAGTCCCGCTCGTCAACAGAGATAGGCTGGTGAAGAAGATAGAGAAGCGGCATGATAGCCGACGAGTGCGTGACAAGGTGCAGCGTGTTGTATCCCTGCGTGTCCTTAATGTTCGGGTCAGCGCCGTGAGCGATGAGGAGCTGGATGATGTAGAGGTATCCGCCCCGGGCGGCCCACTGCATCGGCGTCGCGATGAGATCTCCGCCAAGCGCGTCAACCTCCGCACCCTGTTCGAGAAGGTAGCGGCATGCTGGGAGCTGGGCGTTGATGGCGGCCCAGTGTAAAGGCGTGATGTTCTGCTCGTCGCGGTCGGTCGCGCGAGCCTGGCCAGATTCTATGAGCTCGCGGATGAGGTCAACATCTCCACGTTGCGAGGCGACGAAGATGTTCGCGACCTGGAAAGCGCGGTTAGGATTGCGACACGACGCATGAGCGTACAAGGAAGAAACGCCGTCTCAAACCCCCGTTCCAACCGTCACACATCTCATATGACTCTCCAATCTCGAGAAGTGCATGACTGAGAACTTACCTCTGTTACTGGAGAGCGATTGGACACAGCAACGTCGGAGGCGGTAACGGAGGCAGGCGTAACCGCAGACGAGGAAAGCTCGCCCTTGGCGTTGACGAAATCGGTCATAGAAAGCGTAGCGTGTCGTATAGAGCTGCTAATGCCGAAAACCCTCTGGCGGACGTCGTCGGCGACGACCTGGTCAACGAGCAGCGGACGTACGTGTGCAACAAGTAGGGTCCGAGCGACATCGCCACTCGCTGCGGCAAACACCCCCAATGACGTGAGCACCCTTACGGCCCGATCTCCGACGATCCAGCTTGCTTCCTGCCGTCATCTCAATTTCGCCACTTTTCTATACCCTCCTTGTCTCAGACTTGCGCTAACCCTTAGAGCCCGAAAAAGGCACCGCCATACCCTGCATTTTTAGCTCATGAATTGAGTTGAAGGGTGGACATGTTTTCCGTTGAATCCACGTCGTTCTCTGTTACGGACACGTTCGTCCTGCTCGGCATCAGGTTTGGCGCTGGCACATCAGTATAATATGCAACTTGGCCGACTGACTAGCAGAATAGCTTTCTTTTTCGCATGCCAAAGATTTATGCTAGGCGCTTTGAGGCACCAGCTTAGCAACGGTACCGCCTCTGACGATAGCATCGAGCTGGAAATGCTTCCGCCACCGTCTGCCTCCTCGATACGACCTAACAACGAGCAAGCGGAACCCTGGCGATCCACACTTTCCAGGCTAATTTTTTCGACCTCTTTCACCGAGAGCTGCGTCCTTTTTGTGCTCTTAATGTCTCAAGCTCTGGATATCTTCGATTCCCGGTAAGTACAGCACATCGCACGATACGTCTACTCTTCGTTGACTCACAGTGTCGCCTTAGAACACGCCTATTACACTGGAATATATCCCTTTTTGTCCTCCTGGCCATCCTCATTGCTGTCGTTCCCGTTGCTTTAAGCATCTTCACAGCATCTTCGTACTTGTTGAACTGCCGTAGGCTACATCCCTCTAAGAACGCCATGACACAACCTGATTAGATCGGCTAGTTCCTGGACCTTCTCGCGTGCTTCCTCTTATTGCATACTTCGCTTTATTATCGTATGTACCCCTGCCAGCAGCACTCGCCGACTCCGGTGAACAAGCCTGGTTTGGAACGACGTTCGCACGCCTTGTCGTGCTGGGAGTCGTGCTCCTCGGCGTGTTGTCTGGGTATGGCTCTGTGACGACTGCCTGGGGATACTTCCCTTTCTTATGCAGGGCACGGCAGCGAGTGTCCTTATACTCAACACGAGGCTCTGACTGATGCGCATTACGTGCAGAAAACCGGTGACAACGGCGGATATTCAGAATGCACAAGAGAGCCTAGCGCGTGTGCGTGACGAATTCGCTCGCAAGCGTGAAAGTTACGTGGTTTGCGAACAGCGACAGCAAAGCGAAGACGTCTGTCTGTTTTCTCACGCGCCCGCTAACACTAGCAACCTGACCGACCAGCTCAACAGGCGAAGCAACGATCATCCTGGCTCTCAAGAATAGCTCCGTTCGGCGGCTCCAGCGAGATGTCTGCCCTGCGGATGGAGTTGACGGCGCTCACTGCACTGGAGCGCAACATGACTGCTAACCTCGAGCGGCTACAGAGCCGTCACGCGGCAGCACAGTTCGACGAGACGTGGACGGGCGGCCTCCTCATCTTGTTTCGACGCGTGATGGGTATTTACTGCATGCTGCGAGGTTTTACGGTACGACCGTATCATGCCCAGTTTTCCGAGGCTAAACTCTTGCCCAGTCCGTCATGAATCTGCTCCTTCCCTCCGCAGTCGCTTCTTCCCAGACGTCAACAGGCTATCCCGACGTCCTCACAAGCCTTCTCACATCGCTCATTGCTCTCCTTCCCTTTTCCTCTTCAGCGCTCTCCGCTCTTCAGACGCGTGTCCCTACGATTCTACGCCAGATCAACCTTGGTGTTGTCGGGATTATCATCCTCAGCTCTTTGCGGCGCGTGCTACAGGCGCTACATTTTCTCCGGCGTGGGCGTAGCACGAGCACGGGAGGAATATTAGTGTCGGCGCAAGTCATGGTACCCCCTTTCGCTTCTCTCTTCCCTCAACGTTTTTTATGTCATCCTAATGAGCTCGTACCATTGTAGGGCATTTACTTTCTCTCGACACTCATCCAGCTGCGCACGTCATTCCCTACTACACAAGACGCAGCCTCAAATCTGTTTGCTACGTTGCCAGAGTACCAGCTCTTCGGCCCCGTCTTCGACGCGAGCTTTCTGCTCGCCGCAGCGGTCGCGGGAGCCGGGGAGTGGTTAAGAAGTAAGGCGACAGTGGACGAGTAGGCGGATGCTTATGTCACGTTGCGAAACGGACGAGGGCTCGAGGCTGATCAATGGATCCAAATTATTGGTGAGGATCCTTACATAGTGTAGCTCTTGAAGTATGTGCTCCCAGACCCTCTGTTAGCTCTCGCGCTCCTCAAAGACAGTAGACTCGTGATTGATGCGAATTGCCTAAGGCTGTTATCACAGCATGTATCGTGTTTAACTTCGAGCCCCGTTCGTCAATAATCATCACCGGTAAGCACGCATTTCGGGCGAGGATCATCCTGCTAATATGTGCCGCGTTACGTTTCTAGATCCAGAAGTTGGCTCTACATTCCCTCTCATAAGGATTTAAGCCCGTGTAGGTGGTGTGAATGGAATCTATGGAACATAACATCGTGAATGTGCACGCCGTGTGCACTCACGAAGAACGTATCTCCACCCACGTGTAGTACTGGATTGAAGGCTGGAAGCTGCCGTCCGGGTACAACCAATTCTCGGCCCTCTCGGGAATCACTGCCTTTCTCCATTAAGAGATGTCCCCGGCGGTAACTCCCGAGAAAGCGCGTGTACGGACATAACATACAGTAGCGAGGTACTGACCGCTGCTGTTACTACATACAGGCCAGGCATCAATGTGAACCCCATGAGCAACCGGTTAAAACCGTACACTTTGCGGCGCCAGACCCTCTCGCGTCAGCTGGACAACAACATTCATCTGTATGGATTTACCGGATTTATCGAGCTTTCGATGACACAAGTCACACAGTACTGTTCGGAACTGGTGCTGAAGTGTTACGATTGCAAGTATTGAAGAAGGATTCTATTCCGTTGTAGGTGCAAATTGATTTCTTTGGACGACTGTCAATGGCTATGTTGATACTATAAGTGACTCGGGCAGTGGACGCTCGAGCTCTGCGGTCCATAGTATAGGTCCTTCCTTGACGTCCTTCGTCGGCGACCTTCCGCGTCGTATCGTCGCAGGGTTCCTTCTCAAATGGAGTACATCGAACAAAAATTTACTGTGTAATACAGCGGAGCTAACACAGCGCCGTAAGTCCTGCCAGTGCAGACGTATACTCCTTGCGGCTTGAAGACATTTCATTTGGTACCGGGAATCCGCTACGCCTGAACGTGACGTCTCCATGTCCTGGTCATTCGCCTGCCTGCCCCCAGCAGGGGGCTCTCCTGTCGGGTATAAAAGCCTTGCCGTTCGAGCTTTCGTTCTCCAGCATTCCACAGAATACCCGTAGTGCGCCGACTTTTCTGTACTCTCTTCAGCTGTTGCTTAAACTACCGCCCCCATAGGAATGCTGTTCAGCCCTCGTATCGCTCTCTTCTTCGCCTTCCTTGCTGCGGCGTATGCTCAGCGCCAGTGCAGCACCGACAACGACTGCCCCGGCAGCGAGGTCTGCTGCAACGGTGTACGCTTTCCTCTCCGTCTTTGCACCCGTTGTGTCTGATACCATCCACTTTTAGATGGTCACCGGTGAAGGACCGCCGCCGTCTTCGTGCATTGCTCAGAGTAGCTGCGTCAATGTAAGAGTCGTTCGGTGCTTTGTGCTAACAATGTCCTCCGTTGCTGATTCCGATCTCTTAGGGGATGTGCACTACTTTCGCCAACGACGCTGGCACTTGCGATGGTGGCTAATTTGTGTACTCAGAGTTCATTATTCCCCCACATGTAAAGTGTAACATCATGTTCGACTCGTATAAGTTCTAAGAAAGCTTTTGCTTTCGTTTGGTCTGAGGTTTCTGCTAGTAAGGGATCCGACCAGTTCCTGAGCATGTACAATTGCCATCAAGTTATGCCTGGATCACGTACAGTGTTATGACCTCCATGGCCTCTGCAGGTGTCTGCTCTTATGGTGCTGCATACTTTAACAGGAAACCTTTGCTGGCCATGCCGGTGCACACATGGCGCCGGCCATATCCCTCGGCCCGGGAGCAGGCATAGCATACATATATATGCATATTCCCACTCTGCCCCCACTCCTGCGGTTCACGGTGGCTTCTACTCATTCTTCGATTTGCGCTCCATACTGTAAGCTTAACGAGCGCCGCGAGTGGGATAAACATGAACAGGCCGAAAGCAAACTCCGAGGCAGCTTGAAGCTCGACTTGAGGTGGTAGAAGAGGCTCGGCGATAGCGATAGCCTCCGTGCGAATATCGGAAATAAGCTTGGGTGCTGTATCATCGACATTCCTCAGCCAACATTAATTGGCCTTCGCTGCCAGGAATGGTCCGTCGTACTTCTGCCGCGGCCCCGTCGAACACGCAAGCTTCGGCATTGCTTTATGCCTACATAAGGCCCTCATGGGACTCTGTGCATGCAACAACATTCCCCACACTTCCTAGAGCTTCTTGTAGCACGTCCGCCCCGTGCGCTAGTGCGACCGATTGGGACCGTAGACTATAGGACGATTCGAAGCAGCTCTATCCTCCATATCTCCCGAGCTTGGCAATACATACACTTGGAATCATGCTCTACGAAACCTTATGGACCGCCGTCTTCGTGGTGTCCCTCATCCTAGCGAGAGATATTGCGAAGCTCCTCCGCGACGTCATTCGCCCATATTTCTCCCCGCTGCGCACCGTGCCCGGACCTAGGCCTACCAGCTGGCTCCGGGGGAATCTACGTGAAATAATCAAGGCGGACCCATCGGAAATGCACGACGAGTGGGAGCAGGAGTACGGGCCGGTGCTAAAGTACAAGGTCATGATGGGCGTGCGTGTTTTCCTCTTCCTTTTCCTTGGACACGGCGGCTGATGCTACGGGTGGGCTGTTTATCCCTGCAGCAAGATCGGCTGTCAATTACTGATGTACGGGCACTCGGCCACATCCTTGCACACAGCATGGACTACGAGAAACCCAGGACAGTCCGGCAATCATTGACGGATATCCTCGGCGCAGGTCTGTGCGCATGTGTTCTTGTCTTGTATCCTAACCCTATCCTGTGAGAAGGTCTGCTCGTCGTCGAAGGTGAGGTGCACAAGCAACAAGTACGTCTCTATACGTGAAATTAACTTCTGCGTGCTCATCTGGCTCGATGTGAACAGCGACGCGTCATGGTGCGCCCAGTCCCCTTGGTGTCTCACATTCTAATACTAATGCGTCTTCCGATGCAGAGCCCTGCATTCGGCACCCCTCAGATTCGCGCTCTGATGGAAACGTTCTTTGACAAGTCGATTCAGGTCTGTCGATCCCGTACACTCACCTCCGACTCTGGCCCACGAAGGAATGCCCTAGATGAAAGACATTTGGCTTCGTAAGCTGCGGTCCGGTGAGTTTGAGATGAAGTCAGGCGCGGCGCAGACGGGGAAGATCGAAGTGGCTATATGGCTGAGCCGGGTTACGATCGATATCATTGGTCTCGCGGGTGCGTCGTTCCCTCAACGTCTATGCAATGTCCCGTTCGGACAATCACTCAGGTTTCGGGTATGACTTCGAGGCCCTCGATGAACAGAACAAGTCTGGCGGCGAACTGAATCATACATTCCGTGTTCTCTTGCAAACCCTACGCCCCGGCTTTGTCGACACCATCCAGGGCTTCCTGCCCATCACCCGCATTTTTGTGAGCCTGCTTCCCTCCTTACTCTATGGATTTCTGTCTTATCAAACGCAGCCAAGCGCGCGCCTTCGAGAGGTCAGAGCAGCTCGCAAAACCCTTGACCGTGTCGGCAAGCGGTTGCTCGAGGAGAGGAAGGCGGCAATTCGCGCGTCGACGGCCGTGGGCTCGGATGGCAAGATCGACCGCAAGCTCTTCCAGGACAAGGATATTTTGACGCTCCTTGTCCGCGCCAACATGGCGAGCGATCTGCCCGAGAATGCAAGGATGACGGACGACGAGGTCCTCGCGCGTGAGTACTATTGTCGTTCCTTGCGTGTCCGCGTCTAATCTATACCGACGCTGCAGAGATCCCCACTTTTCTCCTTGCCGGTCACGAGACCACCAGCACGGCCGTCACCTGGATCTTATATGCGCTCTCACTTAACCCGTCGGTGCAAGACAAACTCCGAGCCGAGCTTCTCGCCTGTAGCGAAGGTGACAGGCCGAGTATGGAGACCTTGAACGGCCTTCCGTACCTCGACGCCGTCGTGCGGGAGACGATGCGCCTTTACTCGCCGGTCTCGAATGCGATCCGCGTCGCGACGAAGGCCGATGTCATTCCGACGGAGCAGGAGTGGGTGGACGTGCACGGCGTCCGGCGCAGCGGTATCCCGCACGTATCCCAGCCCATGCGTCATCCTCACGTGCTGACGTGCCTTTTACTTAGTATCTCCAAGGGAGATTCCATTTTCATACCGATCCTCACGATCAACCGGAGCAAAACCATCTGGGGCGAAGATGCTCGTGAATATAGGTGCGCGTATCCTCTAGAACAGCTTCGTTCTCATACTCATGCTCGCCGCCACGCGCAGACCCGAGCGCTGGCTGTCCGACCTTTCTCCAGCATTCACAACCGTCCCTGGAGTCTGGGGGAACATGCTCTCATTCCTCGGTGGGAATCGTGCATGCATTGGCTGGCGTTTCTCCCTCTTTGAGTGCGTCTTCGCGTCCAGTTTCCACACCCCCCCACCGCTCTGACATTGCTGCACAGGATGAAGGTGCTCGTGTACACGCTTGTACGCGCATTCCGCTTTGAACTTGCGGTGAAGGCCGAGGATATCCAGATGAGGCAATCCGTGGTAACGAGGCCGCACCTCAGGGATAAGATCGAGGCGGGGCCGCAACTGCCTGTGTGGGTGACTGCCCTCGTTGACGAGGCGTCTTGAGGAGACTCGTATAATGTGCTTAGAGCATGAACAGGAGCGGATCCACCCCGTATGCTGCTTCGACACAGCTAACACAGACTTTCGGATTCCGCAACTGTCCATATTACCCGCCTGGTCACGTGAGACGCGACGTTCGTAAACAGAGATCTGCGTCGTGCTAATCGCTATTGGGCGTGTCGTCATGAGCGTGCAATCGCGTAAACTCAGCAAGGAGGAGCGTGTGCTTCTCGAACCCCTTACTGTACCTCGTCGTTCGGAAAGTCGATCAACGAGCTCGCGTATATGTTCGTCAGGTACGGGCACTCACAGGACTAGTGGTGGCTAGATCTACACGCAAGCTAGGCTCGGTCCGATGGCGCTGCACGTGGCACGGACCTTGTCTGAGAGGTTGAGGTGCCGTGGGAGCCGCGCGAGCGCGGGTCCGGGCTGCTTCGCATGCGGAGGCGGCGCGACGTGTGCGGAGCTCGGGAGGCCCGGAGCGTCGCGCGAGCTGGGAGAATGCGAAGCGCCAGAGAGTTTCCACGAAGTGGAAAGGGAGGATGGGGGGGACGGAGAATATGCGCGCAAGCAGTGGCTGAGAGCGGTGACAATCGCGTTGAGAAACAAGCGGCGCGCATATATTCACGGTGTCTACGACATAGAGGCACGTGGCCGTGCGACTCCGCGCTCTCCCCCGCTAGCTTGCCTGGGCCGGAGGCCGGTCGGCTCGCAAGCT
>MU273992.1:0-12869 GCA_022160365.1 Vararia minispora EC-137 | reverse complement strand
CGCGAAAGTGAGCGTCCAGGTCGGATCAGCACGGTCCGGCTACTGTCGACTGTGCATGACGCAATACGGCCAGAAGCGACCTCGATATCTTCCTTCTGGCCAGAAAACCATGGCAAACAGTCCCTCCCGTCCATCCTAAAAATGCCAAAAAATTCTAGGTGGCTCTGTATGTACTATAGACAGGGTATACAAAATATAGGCACTCCTATGTACAGTTAAAAGCTCTATTAGTCATTGTTTACTGTCCACTAGTGGTAGAAAAGCTCTGTCTGCTCCAGATCCTCGTCATCGTCGTCATCATGAGAGGAAACAGCTACTGGTAATCCCGTCCGAGTCATCGGCCCTTCTGTGGCTGCAGCATTCTTGCTTGCATGGTATGCCCTGATGGCAGCAACAAGCCGGTCGATCTTGTCGTTCTTGTTCCCACCGGTAATTCTGATGTCCTTGTTGAGCCGGTTGTGCCATCGCAGCTGAGGCTCGATAAAGTTCTTGAGTGTGATGCTACGGTCTGTACGGGCAGATTCCCAGTATGCGAGATCCAGATTTGGTGTGATCTTGTCCAGCTCAGCATTTCTCTCTGCTGCACGTCGCTCGGACTCTTGTTTATCCTTGCATTGTTGCTCAGCCTTCTCCACTGCAGCTTGATGGAGCATCTCTGCCTCCTTCCGAGCGAGTCCACTTGCATCAAGCTCACGAGCTGCCTTCCGCAAGAATGCCTCTGATGCAGGGTCACCTTCGATCCGCTCTGTGATCCATGCTCCTGTACAATTGATGGCATACATGTGCACGGCGTTGAACGTGACGGTGGACATATTTGGCGAGTGACGGCCAGCAATACGCTTCATGCCGAGAACAGATTCATTGTGGCAATTTGTTGCTGGGATTGCTGCGAGAGCACGCTGCTCGCTGGTTAGTGATGCAATCTTGCCATCGTCTGCAAACTCGCTCGAGAATCGAATCCAGGTGTCGCGTGCACCGGTAAAAAATGCAACAAGAGCGCCACGGAGATGGGGAAGTGAAGACTGCATTTGATGGACAGTCTTGATGAGGCCTGGGTTCTCCCAGGGGAGACCATCGAGCGTTCCCGTCTCATAGGAGGCATTTGGATCGAGAAGGAGCTCTGGTTGCTCAATAATAGTGTTGCAATGTGCGACAACATCATGGTGAAAGCCTCCAAGAAGAAGAGCATTTTCATGCTGAGAGCCACGGACCACACGAGCATAAGGATGACTGATGGACTGTGCATATAGGGCAAGAACAGCAAGCTCAGTGAGAGTCGGGATGTCTGTGAGACCTGTGTATACATTGCTCTCCATGTTGTTCAGAGTCATATTGTCCTTCTTGTCACGGACAAGCTCAAGGAATTGGATAAAGTAAGGGAGGTGAAGGAGAAGGGTAGTTGCGGCTGTACAATGAGTCTGGAAGCGATTCTGTGTTGTTTCGGGAAAGGGAATGGGATAGCCAACAGCATGTTCAAAGAAGATGCGATAGTTGCGCTGCTGGCCCTTCTTATCATCATGGTGATTGAAGATATTCCCAGCAAGAGTTGTGAGCTTTACTCCACCAGCTTCGTCTGAGCCAACAGATGGGGTATGACCAGCGGCAACGGCAGCTTTCTTGTCACGGTTGAGTAGAGGGACAGGGCCATCGGTCTGATTCTTGACTGTTTCCCAAAAAGCCTGCATCCGCTCGTTCCCTCCCTTGACAGCATTTTGCTCCTTGTGCATAGCACAGCCTGCCCAAACAAGAAGCTCGAGCCGAGTACGTTCCTCCGGCATCATTGCATCAACCATCACCTTTCCAAGCTTCTTACAGAGCTCACGCTCAGCTTCAGTCAGGTGTGCGTTCTGCTCAGCCTCAGGCAATGCCTCCCATGCAGCTACACCACCGACATTCTTGACAGCTGCTTGAATCGTAGTGGAAACGTGATCAAGCAGCTCGCTAGGGGCCTGTTCTGCCATGGTGTACAGGCTAGCACGCCCGCGTGCCTCAAATACGACATCCTTCTTCCAGCCCTCAAGAAGCCGGAAGAATTTCTTTTGATCCTCTGCATGATCACTTCCCCACCCAACAAGTCTTTCGACAAGCATGGGAACACTGATCGGCTCTGACTTCCCGAGTGGGGATGCATTGTGAGTGTCAACGAAGCGTGATAGCATTGTGACAAGGGCCTCAAGCTGCTTTTCACTAGTCTTCCTCGTAACAGGTGAAGCGCCCCAAAAGCGAAGAGCAGGTGGTGAATCAGGACCATCTGTACGGAGATATGCATGATGCGCGAGGATCTCAATGCCCTTTGCACTAGTACCATCAGCACTACCAGTCCAGGCTAAAAACGAGTGAGCACAGGTGTTGAGGGACAGGTCGGGCGCGTATATTGAGTGGAGCCAATTTCATCTACTGCCTGAACCATGGATGCAATGAAACCTTCCTTGACAATGCGGGAAATAGTATGACGATCAATACTGCCTATGACGCGGAAGCCGGCCTGGCAAAGGACAAGCCGTATAGTGGGCATAACCTTGTGTTGAGCACTGCCAAGAGCGACAAGGTCGCGAATCAAAGCTCGAGTCTGCTGGGTGACGATCCCACGCTTCCCCTTCAATCGAAAAACTTTTGCCAGAGCGAGGCGCTTGTTGTCTTCGGTAAGGCGCAGCCTCTCTTGACGCGTGGCATTTCTCGACAGCTTGCGACGTTGTTCGCGCTTACGTCGAGCATCCTTCTCCAGGGACAAAGCATGATGTGCACTCCGGATCTTGTCCTGCTGGGTAGAAAGCATGCCCTGAAGAGCGCCAACATCACAGCTGAGGGAGGAATTTTGGGTACGGAGAACAGAAAGCTGAGAGCGTAGAGCACTAAGCTCATGAGTGGAGACCTCTTGCTCCAAGAGTACAGCGTTGTGCTGTTTTCGCAGCAGTGCGAGTGCCTCGTTAAGGTCACTGCACATATGACGAAAGTGTAACTCGTGCTCAGCAGCTATGGTGCGCTGGCGTTCAGATGTGATTAGCCGTTCTCCAATATCTGCAAGCTGGCGTTCGAGACCGATCCTCTCATCTGCAGCGCTCGTAAGTTGCTGTTTGAGAACATTCCTCTCTTCAGTAGTGCGTGCAAGTTGACGTTCAAGCTCTGCCCTTGCTTCTAGGGCATCTTGTAGAGACGTAGAGTTCTTCAAATCGTGTTCTACTAGGAGTCACAGACACGGTTAATACATGATTTCCATATTGGAACCAGTAGACGTACACGCATCTACCGAGGACTTCTTGGCCTGCTCACGAAGTTGGGCAAGGGTTTGCTGGGCACGCCTTGCACAACGGTTGGCATTGTAATACATCTTCTTATAGGATCCGAGAATGCGCTGATGGGTGTGCAGGTCACGATGGTAGGATTTACGGTGGGAAGCGATGGAGCTTGTAACAGGTGGCTGCGGTGTCATGGAACAGGTTGAAACGGGTACCGATCGCACGACAACCCGTGTAGAAATATTCTCAATCGAGTCGGCGTAGCGTGGAGACTGCCGAGAAGATACGGAAGATATGGTATGATTAGTTACAGGAGAGTGACGGAGACCTGGACTAGGAAGATCTGTTTGTTGCGGGGTGAGCGAAGAGAGTGTGGTACTGATGTTGAACACAGTGTCAGATTCTAAAGGCGTGATGCGATGGCGTAATCTCCTAGGAGACATAAAGTTAATACGGGGTGTCGAGACCTTGCGTGTCCATGGTGTACGTTGACGAGGGCTGGGACGAGGGCAGTTGGTGCGTCGCGCCGGGCTCACCGACCGTTGTCGAGAGTCCGTTGGGTTGCCTGTATCAAGATGTCCGGAAGGTCGGCCCCGGCGCATGTGCAGAGAACGTGTATTGCCATTTATGGGCAGGGTGGAATATTGCGTCAAGGGGGTACGAGAATGCTGTCGTGGTGTGAAAACGAGACGAGGGATGGATGTTGATGAACCCAGTACAGGCGAGAACATGATAGGGGAGACTTTGGCCTGATGTAAGTGGGAGTTTTGATGGAAAGTAAAACATACGCACCAGGCCCACGCAAAGAACAGGCTGATAGCGTAGGACGGCGTACTGGAGTCGTAAACACGGCAGCAGGAACGAAACCTGTAAACAATCTCAAAATTAGTGATGAGGTTTGTGAGGGACAACATACCTTTGCGATGATTTGGGTTGACAGAAGCTAGGGTGACCGCCAGTTCATTGATACTGGCACCATCTGTGAGGGCAGCTCCACCTATACTCCAGGTGGGCTCGCCAGTGCCACGTTTCAGAAAGTTCAAGCTCCCAGCTTTAGTCCTCTTAGATTTCCTTGGCATAGCAGAGATTGGTAGAGGGAAAATAACGTGAATGACCGTGAATAAGAGCAGAGACAGTGAAGACGGAGCAAGAGACGGAGGGCGAGGGTGATAAGCAAAGCATGCCACCGCCAATGATGTCACTTCCCTGCTCACGTGCCTCGCTCGACTCACGCGTCAGACCCCCTGCCGTCCCCAAACTTCTAAATGTATCTCCTCCACGGTTTCGTCATTCCTTGCGGAAAAAAATTGATTTCGAGAACCACCACCGCTTTCCCAAGAAAACTTACTAGATAACAAGTCACTTTTGCAAAGTTTTCTGTACAGACCAATTCTAGCACATTCCTGGGTCTAGAAATTAGTAGCTTTTGTGCGCAAAATGCATTGATTAATTTTCGTGTAGTAAAAACAGTAGAAAGGTGAGTGCGTAAATATCTGATACTTTTACACCGAGTTTCCAGCCCGAGAAAAGGGCAGCCGCACGTCGGATGCTGGCAGACGCATCGGTAGGTCAATCCCGGTTGCCGACGGCGTTTGCCGCTCGGACACATCAGGGAGTGCCATGGCCGGGTCCTGCGCATACCCACTACAAGGCAGTGTCCGCCACGCGTCTATCAAATAATGACGTACGTCTGCTATACAGTACTACGGCTCACCACGTGTTTATATACCCCTGGTGTTTAGACGCTCGACTGTCTGCCCTTCCACAGACTTCTATAATTAGTGAAAAAATGGTCCTAGGGTTTTTGAGGTCGCTCTTTATGGGTATGGAGAAAAAAATGACGGGTTTTCCAGTAGCTTCAGCAATGACATTGTGTCCAATGCTAGAAATTTCCTTGGAAATTTCCAGCTTTTGCATAGAAATGGCTACTCTATCTGCTACTATAGTCAAGGTGCTCAGAAATTTCATGTGCAGGATGAGCTTAGTACAAGACACACTAGTACCAAGTTTTGTGCCAAAATATACACTTGAGCTGGAGCAATGGATGCAAAAGACCCCATGGCCAACATGGCATGCATGTCCAACCAGCATCATGGCTGCAATGGGCTGACTTTGGGTATCTCTTACTACCAGCATGCACTTTTGTCCCACGACCTCCCTTCTGATTGAAATACATCAATAATGACAGCTTTAAGGCAGAGTGGTAGCGGAGCAAAGAGTCAGTCCTGGACAGGCAACAATGCGCGTCACCTGTGGGAATGTGTCTAAACACCCGGTGGTCAACATCCCTCACTGTTCCTGGTGAGTCGTACTGCAAGGCGACATGCAGCGTCCCGCTCGGGTTCGAACGCCATCGGCGCACTCGCACGCTAGTTCCCTATCATTAAGCCGTGTCGCTTCAGTCACTTGGCTGCGCATGATGCGATCAAAACTAAAACAGCTGCGTTCGTTACTCTGAGAGGGCAATCACAATAACTCTTTTTTCTTTCGTCGAGGAGATCGAGCTGACTTCCCTGGAGAGAGCGAAGAAGATAGGAAAGTCTGACGGAAATCGGACCGGTTTCCTTACTACGCGGTCGTTAAGAATTCCTCGATAGAACGGGGTGAGGGGACTAACCCTGGAAAACCGATATTCGATACCATCCGGGCAGACCACCAAGGCAGTCGGTAATGACGGAAGCCAAGCTCTCGATATCAACCGCCAAAGACATAAATGAACTGGAAAAATACACGTGATCCCATCTCCGAACGTGTCAGCTGAGGTTACTAAACAGTGCTATGTTAAAGGCACTCTATGCAGGAACTTGGTCTCGCTAAACCTGGTGCGGACAAGAGCGTGATCGTATGACGCCCCATCAATGAAGAGAGAAGTGCTTGGGTTTTACTCACCTAACTTGCAGTACATCTCTAGTGTATATCGTGCTGTGATACAGAACATGCAGAAGGCGATCAGAAGACTTGAAGGAGCGAGATATGGGAAAGGAACGGCTCACGCCCAGGTAGGATGCCAGGTTCAAAGCTGCTTAGGATCACTCCGGCGACGATTAGGTGAGCAAGCCCATGAAGATCCCGACGATGCCACAAGAGATGACGATTGCAGACCAGTGATTCCGCCGACCTTCCCCAGGACCCAGTTGAGTGCTGAAGAGCGCCAGCCAATTCGCTGGGTACATATAATCGTTGCATGATCACCTACGCAGCTGAGAAACACAACTGGCGCCCCGTGAGAAAGCAAGGGACTAAATGGAGACGATACGCACGGCATACGTAATATTGCCAACGGTTTAGGACATATTAGTTGCCGGTAACACTGAATTCGGTTCCAAGAAGGTGCCTGTCTTCTCCGAGACCCGCTATCTGGAACAGTTGTCAGCTGGAAGCCGGAGTGTAGTTAACACAGACACGCTTCGCAATCCACTGCCATGCAATCTAAGAGCTGCAATAACCAAAGCTGCGTTAAGCGCCAATAAGTCGTCCACGAGAAAGACCGTCGGAACGTACGAAACGCAGAAATGTGCGAATGCGCCAACCGAGCTCCCTACGCAGCCTGTGCTCAAGATTCACTACTCAGTAGAGCTATTACCCTCTTTAGAGCAAATGATATTCGTTAATTTCGTAATATGAAGCGAGAGATGATTGCCTAGGGGAAGACAAGGGGAGACTGGGGAGACTAGGGATCCTTCTGAGGCAATCCGCCAGCGCCACACATAGTTCCAGTCACCGGGGGCTAAACGGTTGTAGAAGTTCTGCTGATTTCTGCAGGGTTTCATCTGGATTCGAGAACCTGTTAAACTTAACTTACTTGCCTCGGTGAACGAGAAACTTTACTCACCGTCAAAATGAGCCGTACAAGTGTGGTAAGCCGCTGGACAATGGCGTGAGAGCGGGTACGAAACCAGGTGCATCGTCAGTTAAAGATACAGCATTGAGCCATGAATAAGAGAACAGATTGTGACAAGAGAAGCACCAGATGGAAGCGGGGCTTGCAGATGGCGTATCATGCATGGAGCTGCCACTTAGGGAAACATTCCAGTCCCTCTACTAGGTCTGCGTTGACGCTCAAGGAATGGCAATGCATCTCCTCGAGACGTATACGCAAATTTTGGAATACTGGTTGCTGAGTATTGCAGGTGTGGACTTTGAAGCAACCTGTGCCAGAGGGCGGGTGAGTTCGGTGTGATTTTATGGATTCGAGCGTCACCACTAGCGTCGCCATCACGCATATCCAAGCGTCTGGCTCTTTCAATCGAATGAGGGCATGAAAAACTCGAAAATATCCGAGCTAGTGCTATGAAGCAAGACTGACACAAGAGGTGCTCAGGAAATACACCCGCCCTCCGAGTCTGCCGACCTGTTTCGAGCTGCCTTTCGAGCTCATGTCCGGTGAAGAGCCCGCCGCCGTGAGTCACCCCAGTGCCGTATATGTTCGATAAATGTATAGGACACGTGAAGCTTGAAGACCTGCCGCTAGAGTCTGTGAGATGAAAGAGCCAAGCGGAGCAGAAGCTTTGCTTCCACGCTTGGGCAACACTGCGATGGTAGAATACAAACAACAGCAAACATGGAAGTCCGGCTCCGACTTCCGAGTGTGTCTCCTTCGATATTTTGATGTCGTATACGCCTCTCACCGTATTACAACCGTGTACACAGACCTGGATAGCCGTTCTTTGTGGGAAAAGAGCGGGCTACTGATCCTTTCGGAAGTGTTGTCGTACTCTTTCTTCTCCACCTGCTTATCTTCGTGGGACTACCCAGCCCAATACTAGTGGTACACGAAATCGCGGTTGTTGGAGACGTTCAGAAAGCTGCATGTCTTCACCCATGCTCCGTATAACTTTCGTTAGCGTGCTGCTATTCTTCCAGTGCTGAAGGTCTTGCGCTTTATGGGGCTCTGTCTTCGAGAGGAAGGGGCTCCACGGGACTTGGAATACTGCAGCAGGTGGGCTCTCATCCACAGCAGCTGCACGGATTCTGCTTCTCCCAACTTACTTACTTCCCTCTTCACTATAAGATTAGCGCCTACACTCCAAACTGGTAGAGTGCCACCATAGGTGGCGTACAGCGCGTACTCGCCCGTGATCATAATACTATTACTAGGACCGATACAGCTGACCCTGAACCTCGTTCAACACCCTTATATGTTGACCTGGCTCCAGCATGGCCCTTATGTGCACTTCTCCTATCTAAAGCATGCCCGCAGGACCCTCTGCTCCCGTCGTTCAAGTGTGAGTGACATACAGTTGCCGCGCTGCCATCTCGCTGATCTACTATAGCGCAGGACCGCTGGTGAGTCCTTTCCGATTGCTGCAACCGACCGAAGCTCAAGCGCTTGAGATGAGTTTATTGGTTTGTGTTTGAACTGGGGACTTCTCGGGTGCATTGCTGTTCAAACGAGTACGTCGTGTCTACAGTTCACTTCAGGCTCGTCTACAACGGCTAACCTGCTGCGCAGTCAACTACCATTTTCACTTCCCCAGGGACAGATGTGCCGTCAAGGCACTCGTTTTCAGCCTCTCCTTCTGGGATGTTGCTCAGACCGCTATCTTCACGCAATTCTGCTTCTCCATTTTCGCCCAAAATTTTGGTGATGCCTCAGCGATTGAGAATATAGGTTTATCTTGGCTTAGTGTGCCTATCATGGGCGGCATTTGTGCGCTCCGTTCTTACTATCCATTATCCTTGCACTGTTACTTAGGAGCTCCAGCAAGTTTTACGGTTCAGTCCTTCTACGCATGGAGACTACATCACCTCAGCGGGTGCAAGTGGCTATTATCAGGAAGTATTGTCACTGTAAGGTCTCATGCGACTGTTATACTGTTAAAATTCTAACGCCTCTTTGGAAGATCGCTCTTGCTCAAGGGTCTTCCGCCATAGCTGTGGGGATTCGTGCATGCGTTGTAGCGGGGCCACTGAGCGAGCTACAGGAGAATACGTTACCTATGGTGATGGTGAGTCGGTTTGGATCTTTTCCAAGCATATCGCGTGGTGACGTCGCACACAGATATGGCTTATTGGCAGCGCGGTATGTGACCTTGTCATATGCATCAGTATGATGTTCTTCGTATGTCTTGCTCCTGCTTTGACCTTGCCCCTCCCCCTGCTCACGCCATGCGTCCAGCTTCGTCGAGCACTCAAGCAAACCTCGTATAAAGAAACAGAGAAACTACTTAAACGAGCAATTGTCCTTGTGACGTCCGCTGGTCTAGCCACAGGCGCGTATATTGCTAGAGGCAAAGACACTCCCAGAGCGCTGACTGTTCGCACAGCCTCCGTCTCGATAGTCGAGGTCACTCTGTATACAGTCTACCGACACAACAGCTACCACATAGGGCCAGCAGCGATCATCGGCAAGCTCTACACAAACGTATTTCTTATCCTTATCAATAGTCGCACCTCACTACCAGCTCATGTCAATGGGCTGGACGATTCGTGGTTTTCTAATGTCAATAGCTTGAAATTCTCAGTGTCTGATGTTGGGGAGCGGCCTTCATCTGGCAGCGTTGTCGTAAATGTCCATCTTTCTTTCTTTGCGATACTTGCTCATAATCCGCATGTAGGACGTGCATATGGGCGGTGTTTCCATATTTAAACACGTGAGGATTGACATCGAGCCTCTCTGACTGACGGCGTGACGAGATTTCCATTACCCCTTCGAATACCGCCGGATATCTTCACGCCCCAGGTAAAAACGACTACGCAGAACATGAGTATGCGAGTGTTGTATCGGTAATCTCACGGTAAACTATATCGTACACCACTACTATTTTCTAAATCTTGCTCTGCTCCTCAGTCGTTGCGGATGGCCTTGCATGATGCAGAATACATCTAATGTCGGCGCCGCCAAAGTTATACAACCCTGTCTAGATTGCTGCAACAGCGCTGTGCTGCCTTCTGTGGCGGTGCGCAGCAAGAACACTTTGGCGCTGACATCTCAACGCTCTTCATACACTTACTACAGCGTGTAAAGATACAGTACCGGTTTGAGCGGAGGGAAAGGGATGGCCGTCCCCATCTGCAGTGATCTACAAGTTCAATTTGAAGGTCAACTCTGCGCACCGTGGGCCCTGGTTTTGTGAGTTTGTTGGCTTCTCACGAGCCGTGCTGAAAGCATGGATGATCAGTCCCCTAACAAAGGATTCTTCAATATGCAGCGGGCTCAATTGACTATTCATTACAGTGCATGCAAGCCAATAAGGACTAACGATGGGCGATGAAGCGGAGCGGAGAGGTCGCCATGCTTGGCTGCAGCGGCTGGCCTAGTCCCGTATTGGACGGCCCTCTCACTGGCACCTATGCTCTTTGGCACGATACGGCGATCAAAAAAGGCGTCTAGGTGGAAGAAGGTGTGATCATCATGGGTCTATGGAAACACGGCACAGGGGTGCAACGAGTCACTCGAAGGAAGATCGTTGGCGACTTGAAGGACAAACAATCATGATGGTGGTTGGTGGCGGGCACGTGCCGGGGTGCACTGTTTCCTCGCATCTTGATCCCACCCCTCACGTCTTCTCGCTGCGTTTCTGTCACGTCCTATAGTGCGCATATAGTATACCATACTTAATTTCTGAAGTACGCTATAAAAATTTCGGCCGGCAATTCCGTTCGTCCGACAGATCCGAGCGGTACATAACATGCCCCGCACGGTCATCATGACTCGCCGTTTCCTCCCCTTTCGCACTTCGCCGTTCACCTTGCATATCCTCCAGGTCGGCCTGAGACGCAATCATGGTCGAAAAGGCCGGAGGAAGTGGCGCCTCGGTGCCGTCCGGCGACGTCCAGGCCCTGAAGAACGGCGTCCCATCTCAACCAACACTGTCAGATATCGATGTGTGTTACATTAGCTTATAAGCACTCGCAGCTCTGGAACTGTTTCTTCGTAGCTCTCCAAGCTCAAGGTCACCCTGGCGAAGGAGTTAAAGGATATCCCAAAGCCCGATGACTTGGTCTTCGGGGAGGTGTGTTTTCCACTCTCTGGTGTGCAAATATTTGCATGATGCATTCCCGCTAACGTCAGTGAAATAGACCATGTCGGACCACATGCTGGTTCTGGAATACACACCCGAGGCGGGATGGTCCGCACCAGAGATCAAGCCGTATGGGCCTTTATCCCTCGACCCGAGCGCGTCCTGCTTCCACTATTGCACCAACATCTTCGAGGGAATGAAGGTGCGCTCGTGCTACCTCTTTTGGAACGAGGTGCTAATGTCCTGCGTAGGCGTACTTGGGGCCGGACGGCACGCCACGCCTCTTCCGACCCGAGCTGAACATGGCACGCCTCCTTAACTCAAGCGAGCGTGTCGCGCTCCCGCGTTTCTCACCCACGGCGCTCCTTGAGCTCATCAAGAAGCTCATTGCTATCGACGCACGCTGGATCCCGCGCGAGCCCGGCTGCAGTCTCTATATCCGGCCGACGATGATCGGAACTCTGCCCAGCCTAGCTGTCATGGCGTCGACCCGTGCGACGATTTTCGTCATCCTCTCGCCGGCTGGCAAGATGTTCAAGGTGCCTGCGGGTATCTCGTTGCTTGCTATTAACGACCACGTGCGCGCGTGGCCGGGAGGAACGGGCGCACACAAGCTCGGTGCGCTGAGGCTGCCACGGCTCGTCTGCATGGGCCGCTGACGCCGGATATACAGGCTTGAACTACACCCCCGGATTCAAGCCGCAGCGCGCGGCGTTGGAGAAGGGGTACCAGCAAATCCTGTGGGTCCTTGGCGACAACATCACAGAGGCTGGTGGTATGAACGTTGCGATTGTCCTGAAACGCCCCGACGGTGGTACGTGCGCCGTCAGTCCCTCCCCAGCGCCGGCTTGACTCGCAGCAGACATGGATATCGTTACACCACCGCTCGATGGCACGATTCTGCCCGGCATCACGCGTGCGTCAGTGCTGGAGCTGCTCGCAGCACACGGGAACGAAACGTCCCTACCATACCTGTCGAACAAGACACGGCTACACACGCACGAACGTGTCGTGACGATGAGCGAGCTCGAGCGCACCTGGCAGGACGGTACGCTACTCGAGGCCTTCTCGTTTGGCACTGCTGTCGTCGTCACGCCTATCGCACGCATAGGCTGGAAAGGCAAGGATATCGAGCTTCCGCCATACGCAGGCAATCACCTCGGACCTGTTGCGAGAGCGCTGCTAGAGCGCCTCGTCGACATTCAGGAGGGTAGGGTCGAGTGGAAGGGTTGGAGCGTGCCGTGCGAAACATAGGCATGCGGAAAAAAAAAAGAAGTGTCGTACGTCTGCGCCGTGTTATATCCCCGCAGGAATAGAGAGCATCCGCACTTTCACTTTGGCGAGCCGACAGATTCTGCCTAAGTTTGTTTGTTTGTTTGTTTGTATAAAATTTACTGTCCCAGGGGAGTGGAGCCCCATATTGGACATTATACTACGTTGTATAGACACCTATCGGCATGATACACTGCAGTGGGTCGTAGGAGGCGAACTGTGGGGGCGCTCGGCCACCGAGGTGGTCGTGCGCGGAGAGGAGGTTGGGGCTCTCAGGGCGAGTTGTGCGTGAGCGTGCATCACTTTGCTGCACGGCCTCGAGTGCGTGTCTTCGGGTCGCTGTCCAGTGTGCGCGGACCGGCGGGCGTGTTGGGTACTCGGCTCACGTCTCCCTCTA
>MU273991.1:0-13035 GCA_022160365.1 Vararia minispora EC-137 | reverse complement strand
CCCTCAACGTCTACTAGTATACACGTCGCCGCTCTCGCCACCCAGTTCAAGTTGAGTGAAGTGCTGTACCGGTAGGAATCTTGCGTTTACTGCGGCCTACAGCTCGAGTTTCACGCGTTGCATGCCAAGAATACAGTACTCATCTTTCACTGTTCCTGCAGGTTTCCGTCCCGGCGCCTGTCATCCATGAGGCTGTCTGTCGGATAGGGCGCGGCGCGCCCGGCCGCGCACATGCTGTCCAATCTGCCGACAGTCCCATCTCTTTCCCTCAGCCTTCTGTCTACCTCTAGCAATCGCTCAACAATACAATGTCCTCAGCTGTCGATACCGGTGGACAAAGCCAGCTCTTCGATATAACAGGCAAGCGTTGCCAAATCACGACTCGGATATCCATTTGCGACCCTAACACTGGCTACAGTTATTGAAACTCACGATCTCCCCAAACGGCGCCTTAGAGACCGATTGAAGGTTTTCAAAAAAAAAACCCCACGAGTGTTCTTTTTATCTGTTACCTGCGGAAATACGACAAAGCCTACCCTAGCCGTCGCAAGTGATGGGGGGAAAGCGACATGGAATGAGACACTTACTGGCTTGTAAGCGCTCTAAGTTTCCCCTCCTCGATTGGCGTATTCACAGATTTACCACACATTTCGTAGCGTCATGACTACGGCTGCGATTTTAAAATTTGAATTATTTGTTCAGGACGGAAAAGGCAAGCAGAAGCTGATTGGTGAAGGACTCGTCCCCATTCAGATGTTTCAATCGACTGCCGCCCAAGGTGCGTCCTCTGAGATCGCTTCCATCCTTATAGCCCCTGATATCCAAACAGAAATTAAGATATCACGCAGGGGTCGTTCAGGAGGATATCAACAAGTTTCCCTTCGTGTCTCGGTAGCGCAGGCGGGCCGACAATCTACGAGCCCTGCACATGGACTGCTGTCGACTTTTCCATCTCCATCTGTACCGGATGAAATCCAGCCCTCTGTCCTCTCACCATCGCGCAGTCCTCCGGATCGTACCCCTCATCGACCCGTTGGAGATCTGTCCACGCAGGAGCCTGCGCCGGCCGTGGCATCAGGCTTGCTATCTGATGGGGAAGCTCCTGATGAGCGGGAACTCTTCCTTTCATCTCTAGTTGTCGTCCCGAATACAGAACCTCCCCGCGTTGCCTCTGCGATTGCTGGTGGAGCTCAGCTCATGCCCAACGTCGCCAATGCTGCTAGTGCGCAGATAGGTTTCTGGGAGACGCTTCTAGGCCACGTCAAGTCCGTGGCTGCAGCTCTAGACAAGATCTCACAGGTACGGGTACCTTCGCATATTGATTGTATCTCTCAATCCAATCTAATGCAGGTTCATCCGTATGCGAGCATGGTGTGGTCTGTGCTATCCGTGATTCCAAGGGTCAGCCGTTCATCGTTCAACAGTGCTGAGTCTTGGCTTATCCCTAAGCAATGACATAGACGACGGTGCAGCAGATCGAGCATGATGCAAATGTCAGGAAGCTCGTCGACGACCTTATCAAAGGATTTGAGACCTTGCTCGATGCGCAGGATCTACAAGATCGCTGCGCAGACCCCAGGCAGGCAGAAATCATCACTCGGATCTGTCAGCAGACCAGCGAATGCGGGTCATTCATCAAGCTGTATTTCAGAAACAGTAACTTCTGTGGGTCGATAATCTTTCGTGAGTCCAGCTGAGCTGACACCATGCAGGGCGACGACTAGTCCAGAATATCGCGAGCGGTCCTGACGAGATCGTGCAACAGTATCGCACGGCTCTCGACGGCCTGCGGCGGGATTTCCTTGAGCGCACGACTGTTACGACCAAGATCTGCGTCTTGCAAATAACTGATCACGCGGAACGTCGATTCAACCAACTGTCGGACCAGATCTGGGACCTTGGTAAGCTTGCCGCCCTCTTGGAAAAGAACATCCATTGAGCACCATTCGGAAGGTGCTGCGCAGATACTTCATGACTTACCATATGGCGAAGGCGCGCTCTTCAATCCTGATCGACGCTGCCTGCCCAGGACACGTATTGGGTTTCTTGACGAAATTGCAGCTTGGGTTACAGACCCTACATCGCCGCAGATGCTTGTTCTGTTCGGCCAGGCTGGGATGGGGAAATCCACAATAGCAAGCGAGATTGCGCGATGGTTCGACGATCGAGGCCAGCTCGTATCTTCCTTCGTCTTCGACCGTTCTTTCTCTCGTCCGCCGCACCTTCCAATCACCAGACTCGCCCGTGATCTGTGCAAAATCAGTCTGCCATTCAAACGCTCCATGATTGAAGATCTCCGTGATAATCCATCCCTCGCTATCGGTACACGACATTGCGTCAGCCTCTTTCAGCGCTTGCTTGTTGAACACCTCGACAAGTTCATGTTTGTCGGATATCCACTCGTTATCATCGACGCACTAGATGAATGCGGAGATGAGAAGCAACGAGAGTCTCTCGTTGCCGTTCTGTCGGAAGAGCTGCACAAGTTACCACCCAATTTCCGCATTTTCCTGACGGCGAGGCCGGAGAGGGATCTCGAGATTGCATTTGGAAGAGCATTAACCAGTTCAAATCCATCTGTTTGTATCATGCGCATGGACGACGAGCGCCTCAGTGCCGATACTGAAGACGATATTCTCGAGTACACCCGAGCTCACCTGAACACCCACATTCCCGATGCAGACTGTCAAGAAGTTGCACACCTTGCCGGTAGGCTGTTCCAGTGGGCGTCTGTTGCGTGTGATTTCATCGCCAATCCACCTCGCGGACGTCTTCGCGCAGACTGCCTTAGACGGATTCTGGAGAATAAGACGCACCGCGCACGAGACCAGCTCGACGAGCTCTACCGGAGTGTTCTCTCCTCCCTATTCCCGGACATTAAGACTGATGACGACATCCGAGATTCTTTCCACCTTGTGATGGGTTTCCTCTTAGCGTCATTTGAACCAGTTTCCCAGGATTCCCTGATCACTCTCGGACGCTTCACACCATCGTCACTCGCTGCCATCTCTGAAGAGCGTATTCAGTCTGTCATAGATGGCATGGGCTCACTCATGAGCAATGTTGGACTTGCCCAGGCGTCTTTCCCCATTGTTCCCCTCCACACTTCCTTTCGCGACTTCTTGATGACCGAAAGCCGAGGAGGCGATTTTTTCATCGATCCCAGTCATTTCCATTCTGCATTAGCGCATACATGCCTCAGTCTTCTCTGCGACTCGAAGGAGGGACTCCGGTTCAATATGTGCAATCTTCCGACCTCATACCAGCGGAACGCAGATATCCCAGATCTCAAATCTCGCGTTGAGCGCCGCATTCCTCCCATCCTCTCCTACGCCTGTCGCTTCTGGGATGACCATCTGGAACATGCATCACTCTCGCCTGAACTTCTTCAGCTTGTTCACTCGCTTTTTGAGCAGAAGCTCCTCTTTTGGTTTGAGGCCCTCAGTCTAACGGGCTCGATGGGCTTGGCTATGCCCGCTCTCTCGTCGTTGCAAAACTGGATTACTACAGGATCCCGCAAGGTTCTGTTTCACCCTTTCCTCTTGCTATATGTCTTACTAAGTAAGGATCCAGACAGATTTTGTGGAGCTCAAGGCGCTCGTGCACGACACCGTGTACTTCCTCCGCTCGTTTGGCAGCATCATGGCTCAGAGCGCACCACACATCTATCTATCAGCTCTTCCGTGGGCCCCCGCATCCTCGGCTGTTGCCTACACGTATAGACGGCACTTCTCCAACACTCTTTCCGTCACACGGGGCCAAGCGCAGAGTTGGCCCGCTTTGCAGCTTACAATCCCAACTCCTGATTGGATCTTCAGTGTTGCGTTTTCTCCAAATGGAGATCGTATTGTCTCTGGCTCGCTCGATGGTAATGTCCAAGTGTGGGATGCGACAACGGGCGAAGCAGTCACCGACCCGCTTACAGGACATACAAACCGGGTCCGGTCTGTTGCCTTTTCCCCCGACGGCGACCGTATTGTTTCCGGCTCAGACGATAAGACTGTTCGCATGTGGGATGCCGCAACAGGAAAAGAAGTCTTCCGTCTTACGGGCCACACAGATTATGTCAGAGCTGTTGCTTTCTCCCCCGATGGAACCTGCATCGCCTCTGGCTCCGACGACTGCGCGATCCGGGTGTGGGATGTAGTGACGGGACAGGCAGTCGCCCAGACCCTTGAGGGACACACAGCAGGGATCTATTCTATTGCGTTCTCTCCAGACAGCGAATACATCGCCTCAGGTTCCGCCGATCGCATCCTTCGTATCTGGAATGCGAAGACGGGGGAGTCATTCATTGACCGCCCGTTAGAAGGTCATACAGACGCCGTCAACTTCGTTGCATACTCTCCCCAGGGTGACCGCATCGCATCTGGCTCTGACGACGGGACCATCCGCATATGGGACGCAACTTCCGGCGATCATATTGCTGGGCCCTTCGAAGGGCACACGGACGGAATCACCTCCATCGTCTTTTCCTCGAACGGAGACTGTGTCATTTCTTGTTCTGATGATCGGAGTATTCGGGTGTGGGACGTGGCGACGGGTGAGGCTCGCGGTGGACCATTCAAAGGACATACATCCGACATCTACTCCATCACCCTCTCGCCCGATGGCAATCGTATTGCATCAGGCTCGAGGGATTGCACAATCCGTGTCTGGGACGCAACAGCGCATGCCCGTGCTGTCTCCGATGCATCTGAAGGGCATTCGAGCAACGTCAATTCCGTCGCGTTTTCGCCCGACGGCAAACTTGTCGCATCCTGCTCTGCTGACGAGATGGTCCGTTTATGGGACACAACGACGGGCGCACCTGTTCTGGAACCGCTTCGGGGCCATCAGGGTTTTGTTTTGCAGGTTGCATTCTCGCCGGACGGGTCGCTCATTGCCTCGTGTTCGTGGGACACTATTCGGGTGTGGGATGTCTCGACCGGGCAATGCATTCATGGTCCATTCAAGGAATTCGGCCTTCTATGCATCGCATTCTCCCCCGATGGCGAGCATCTCATCACAGGTGATCTTGGAGGCACCATCCACATTTGGAACGTCTCCAGTGGCGAGGTAGTTCGTGGGCCATATACGGCGTACTCCTACCCCATCTTCTCTGTCGCTGTATCGCCCGACGGCACCTGCATAGTCTCAGGCGCGGACAACCACAAAATTAGCGTGCTGGACATCCAGACGGGCGAATACGTTCTCCCACCCTTCGAAGGGCACTCAGATCACATCAGGTCAGTGACCTTCACCCCCGATGGCGAGCGCATCATCTCGGGCTCCGCAGACAAGACGATCCGGATTTGGGATGCGAGGACGGGTGAGGCTATCGGCAGACCGCTTGAGGGGCACACAGATTGGGTTCGTTCGGTTGCCATATCGCCCGACGGAGCTCGCATTGTGTCTGGATCGGACGATCGGACTATCCGCGTGTGGGATGCATTGACGGGCGAGGCTATCGGGGGCCCGATCGGAGGGCATGCAGGTCGCGTCTGGTCTGTTGCGTTCTCTCCCCGAGGCGACCATGTCGTCTCAGGGTCTGACGACGGCATGATCCGCCTGACCAATCTCGCCCGACACAGCAATTTCTCGCCAGCAGAAGCCATTGTGGATCAGTCTGTCCCTACACACGATGGTTGGGTCACAACGACGGACGGACAGCTTCTGTTTTGGGTTCCTGAAGAGCAGTGTGCCCTTTTCCGACCGAGTACTGTGTTCGTCATCAGCACTGCTGGCTCGACAGAGGTAGATTACTCACGTTTTGCTTGTGGAGCACACTGGGCGGAATGCTACACGCCCATTTGATCCTCACGCAGATATATGCATTACTTTTGAACGTCTTTGCATATCTCGCTGTCTTTTTTAAAATTTGTGCTCCTATTATCGATGCGTTACGTTACTTTCCTATGGATTGTGCGCAAATAGGTCTGGCCATACAGATAGGCAGTCTTGTACTGAGCACTACCTGCACCATCTCATTCGAAAACTCTGGCTCAAACTACTTAGATCCTCCGGTGTGCCGACCACCTCTGAACTTCCTCAGCAAATTGCCCCTCTCCTACTTCTTTCCGTTTTTGAACATCCACCGCAATAGCCGCACCTTGACCTGCCGCACGAACGCCGGCACGGTATCGACAAGGTCATGCATGTTTATCGCGCAGTGGTGGTAGCCCATCCGTGTGTCTTCGTATATTGAGGCAAGTGATTCCCAGATATACGGCAGGACAAAGTCACGGAAGGAGACGACTAAGTGTCCAATATGGCGACAATGACAGGGAGCACAACGTCTTGTGTGACGGATGAGTGCATGTGAAAGTGCGGACGGTGCAAGCGATGCCGTGGCGATGCGATCGTGCGAAGGCCGAACGCGTCGCTAGAAGACTAAACGATGTAAGAGCTATGGATATGTGAGCAATGAAGAAGACGGAGAGGATGGGTACGTACCACGGTTTGCGCGCATGATCACAGCCGTTCTGCATCTTAGCGCGCTTCCTCGAGCGCCCATCGAACCCTGAGGACCCGGTCTGAGGATAGGTGAGTGCGGACGTGCGGGGCAGCGTTCTTCTACAGCACGCATATAGCTATGCACAAGGTCAGCATAAAAGATCAGCCATGATGGTATGCTAGACGCACAGTCAGCTCCGGACAAACATGAGCGAGCACTGCTGAAATGTGAGTCCAGAAGCAAACGGAATCGTTGTCGCATGCCCCGCGTACCAGAACGGAGACGAAAATTGGAGTTGTGGACATGCGAGTCATGCTGGACGATCTTGGAGGGTGGGGAGACGGATCGGCCGGCTAGCGGATGAAGCGGAAAAGACATTGTCTTGGGAGTATGCTACACGCACAAAGGCTCCCTGTCTTGACGGCGCGCATGGCTCGGAAGGTAGTGGGAAAGGGACCAAGTGTACTTGTATAGGTTAAGAACAACTTGGTTCGCGGGGCAAAAAGTCCGGGCGTGGTTTGGGTCTTGGCGATGGTATTGAGTCTGTGTGAAGGAGCGCAGGGCAGTACACAAGGGCGGAAGCGGAGGAATGGCATGCGCAGGCTGAACGGGGCAGACGGTCATGCAGCAGGAAGTCGAGATGACGAAGGGGATGCAAAGGAATGAGAGCCACGGTAAAAGTGACACGGTGGCGGCGAGGGAAGGGGAAAAACATAATGTCGTGAGGGCAGGAGGGTGGTAGCGATGAAAGAGAGGAGAGAAGCCTAAAATGGAAATCGGTAAGAGGGAAAAAAACAAGGAGGGCGTCGCACCATCAAGAGAAGTGGCAAGAGGAGCAGTGTAGATGGAAATCGGCCGAGTCGGTACATGCATGGGTCAGCGGGGGGGAGCAACGGAGCGGCGTAGTACTAGTGGGGGAGGGCGCGACGGGCGCGGGCGGATGGAGACGTACGACCGAGGGAAGGGAAAAAGGCGGGTGGGAGGGGACCGAGAGTGGCGTGTTCGGAAGAGCAAGCAGCGAGACGATTTTATCAGGCGGGGTGGGAATGTGAGGGGACGAGGGAGTGGCCGTCCGGGGAGAGAAGGAGGAAGGACGGCGGGAGAAAAGGGAGGGCGTATGGCGATGGCAGAGGGAGGGCGGCCGCTGTATGCGCAAGCCGAGCAAAGCGAGAGTGCAGGGAGGGGTGCGAACGGCTGCGTTTGGCGTTGATTCAACCGCACGAGACTGAGTACTGAGAGACGGTCTGGATGCGAACGGCGAGTGTTGCGGGAAGGGAAATCTAAATGGCAGAGAGGGGGACAGGGGCAAGGTAACGGAGATGCCGGCGATCGAGCGAGAGAAGGTGTGCCTAGAAAGAACTCAGAAAGAGCGAGGATGGCAGGGAAGGTCACGCACCACTTCGAGGAGGAACGAGAGAGACGGAGGTCGAGGGCGGACGATGGAGATCAGCGGGCAATGGGCCGGCATCCACGCTGACGTTCATCAGTTAATCCTCCTGTAAGATTAAACCAGACAACACGCACCGACAGCCATTCAAGTTATCAGTCGTGCGTACTTCTGCTCCACATAGCAGTCTGGCATGTTGGCGAGATACGAATATGGTCAAAGATGGAGAGTGTGGGAGGCGCTGCGCCGCACTTTGCGAGCATGCTGTGTGCGTAGGCTGAACACATGGCCGTGAAGCAGGCGGCTGAGACGATGGAGGGGATGCGGAGGGATGGGTGTCACAGTGAAAGTGACGCCATGGCGGCGAAGGAAGGGGAAAAGTATGATGTCATAGAGAGCGAGGCGGCATCGCGTCGTACATTGCAATAGGCAGCCTGAGTCTGCTTGAGAGACGCCGTGAATGCAACGGGAAAAGACCTTTCGGCGCGTCACCTTCGCGATCCTGCGCTTCTTATGTTTATATCGCACCAATGCACTCATATAAGAATATACACATAATGGAACGAAAGTACAGCAGCTGTGCTATTATACCCAAAAGAACACATACCCGTGCACAACGCACGAGCCGAGAATCTTGCATCCAACCTTCCTCACGCGACACTCCGGCCTCGAGCGTGAACATCCGTTTGTTAAAGTAATTCAGCTCCGGCACGCCGTGGAGGAACGCGACAGGCGTCGAGACTGAGAGGGCGGAGGCGCACACAAAACCGTGCACCGAAATTCAGAACATGGGGGAAGGACGAAGAAAGCGAACACAAGTGGAGAGTGGGGTGCGCTGCGCTCGCATGTGCCCCGAGGATACTAAGATGAACTGCGTTCTACGGTGGTCGGTAGCGCATCCGCAAAGCCTACTCTTCGGAGCACCTACGAGCGATGATAGATGCCTCGTGCCTCTACTCTGGATCTGCTGACGAAGTAGTTAGCGCCAGCAGCCGAAAACAGTACGATGAAGAGCTTGGGCGTCACTTCGAACTTGTGCGCAAAATACCTCTCGTTCGCACATTTTTGCGTGATGCTAGCGACACTTTGCTTCCGATGCGCCTCAGGATAAACATTGCACTTGTTGCGAGAGTACAAACACCTGAACACCTGTGCATCTAGGATGTCAGCAGCGTCGGAGGTCTCAGAGACGAGAACAAGTAATACCGCCGCATGTCGGATATCGTGGGTCGCAGTACGAAGAGCGCTCGAGCGAATCGAGCGTGAGAGGCAACGCTGTGAAAGGGTATTAGCCTAGTTGACGCATACATGGGTCAGCGAGGAGAAGGAGAAGCATAGTGTAGTGTACGGGTGCAAGGACACGACACGCGGGAGCTAATCGAGATATACAACCGAGAGCGAGGGGAGAGCGGCTGGGAGGCGAGCGGGAGTGGTGCGTCCGAAAAGGTAAGCAGCAAAGTTGAGTTGATCGGACGGGATCACAGGGCGTGGGGGAGAGGGGGAGTGATCATCCCGGGGAGGGGCGGCGGAAAGGCGGCGGAAGATAGGGACGTACACGTAGGGCAATAAGCGAGAGGGGAGGGTGCATGAGCCGAGCAGGGCGTTTGACTGTGGGAGGGAAGGGCTAGGGTCATGCTGAGAAGGACGTGGAGGGAGGGCGTGAACGATTGGCTTGGCGTTGATTTATCCGTGCGGGATTGCAAGGCGGGCCGAGTGTGGGGGGACGAGCATTGCGGGCAATGTAAAGCGAACGGTGGTGGCGGAGGAGGAAGTGGACCGCGACGTCGTGGAGGAGCCACTGGAGACTGAGCGGGAGAAGAGACGCCTGGGAGGAACTCGACAAGATCTAGAACAGCAAGCAAAAGGGACGCGCCACTGCCAGTGGGAGGATAGTCGAGGGAGACGGAGGTTAGGAGCTGTGGAGGGCGGGATTCGCCTGTCGGGTCGGTTAGCCTTCCTTCGTATCAAACTGAACGGCGCGCACCTATGTCCTTCCAAGCCCAAGACTACCGATCCGGCGCTCGGTCCCTTTGCATGGCCATACGGCACACCGGTGGGACGCGGGAGGGAGCAGAGGGAGAGTGACAGATACCATGTGTGCCACGCTGTGCGAACGTTTGGTTGGATGCACCGCTCGCTACCCGTGCCGCGTGGGGAAAAGTTTCAAGCTCATTAACCGTCGATCTCGAAATCTCACATTTTTATACTTCTCAGATTTTCTTGTAATAGGAAGACATGAAAACAAGACAGCATAGATAAATACAACAGCCGTCGGGCTATAGACGAAGAGGGACGTCGGCAAAACACTCGTCCTCACAGAGCCATCTTTTCGAAGTGGGCCTCGCCAGGGCCCAGGAAGAATTGATTCGAGATCTGGCTCAAGCATACGACCGCCCGACTACGCACCGACAAGTCGAGCCGCCTGCGAAGTCTGCGCCGGTGCGTGGCAGAGATTATCTGTAACAGTCAGATCTAGAGCAAGCCAAAACCGAGCCTACCGTTGTCCCGCCCGCTACGATGCGTTGTTCGCGAACGCCTTTCCATTCTTGCACGAGCGTCGTGAGCCATGGCGGGCCAAAGGTGTGCGATAAGCGAGAAGTGGTAAAGAGGTCGCATGTGGTGGGCGCTGGAACGCAAGGATCACGACGCGCAGCTAGATTTCATTGTGAAGGGATGAGCAACCCGGCCTAGCAAGTATACAAGGTACCGGATACTAACACTTACTCTCGTAGACCGCATTCTACGACTGTTAGGCAGGGCGCTAGCGAAATCATGTTATTCGGCTCAGCTGTGCAACGATCGACGACGGATTTTTTCCGGCGCATGCATTAATTGTCGAAGGAGTACTAACAACAGGATGATGACGAACCAAACGCTTCTTCAGAGATCACGGGATCACGAGCGACATTGGGCCCCGCATATGAACAAGCCGCAGCAAAGGAAGTCTGCCACAAGCGTGGCACGGGGGAATGCAGGGGTGCAGGAGAACATAATGATGCGCATTCAAGATTGAGGGAGAAAACGGAACCGAAACGGTAAGGAAGAGCAGATGCCAAGTGCGAAGGGAACTGCGCTTACGCACCTTTCAAGGCTACCTGAATGAGCTGAGTCCTGCAGCATCAAAGCGCGCGCTGACCGACATCCGCCTTTTAAGACGATCGCATGTGAAGGCTGCTGAAACATTTCCTCGTATAGCGCAGACACTGTCGGTGTCGTCAGAGCAAGACTTTTAGAAGAGCAGAACGACGAACCTATGCTGACTTGAGCCTGCGCACTAGATGCTTCGTTCCGCCCTTAACCATGCTCTTGCGCCGACGCTCAGCAGAGAGTGCATCGCAGAGCGACGTGGGTCACGCCTGAAATAGGGACCGTACGTCGTAAAAGTCCTGATATCCGACAACTGCGAGCGTTGGGGCTGAGGCGACGAGGGCAGCCAAAGACGGAGGATACTCGAGCGACGCAAGTTGAAGCACGGAACGGAAAGCGCGAGAGTGGGACGAGGTCCAGAGGCGAGGCCGTGAGCGGAAGCCGAGCAGGTCAGCGAGTAGGTAAGTGGAAGGAGCAGGAGTGCACGGTGTGAAGGCGTGACACGTGCGGGCAGAACCGGTAGATGGGGATGTACGATCGAGGGTAGGGAAGAGAGTAGCAAGGACGGGCCAGAGAGCGGCGCATTCGAGAAAGCAACATCGAATATGACAAGAGGGGCCAAAACATAAGGAGGTATGTGAGGGATTATCCAGGGGGGCGAAGGAGGGACAACGGAAGGAAGAGACGCACTGATGAGGGTGTGATGGGTGTCGCGTCAAGCGATCTGCTTGGCTGATGCCGCACCGAATGCAGCGAGAAGCCTCTCGTGCATACATTCTCAGTCTCATAATCTCACGCGTTTATACTGCACGCACGTAGTCCTACGACATGAAAATAAAACGGCATGACCGTACTGCAGCAGCTATGGCGCCCTACACGAGAAAGAACCATGATACGACACCGCATGCTGTCCTCACGAACTCAAGCCGGAACCCTTTAACCAGTCTCGTCGCGCAACACTTTCCCCTCAGACGCGGACATCCGTTCGTTGAAGTAGTTTGACTAGAGCAAGCCATGGAAGGCCACGATCAGCGTCAGAATCGAGAGGACAGGGACGTATGAAGCTGCGTGCTGCAACCGGAAAGGCGGAGGGGGAGGGGACGAAGAGAGCAGACACAAGGTGAGAGTAGAGCGCACCGCGTTCGTATGTACCTTGAGGACACTGAAACGAACCGGGCTCTGTGGCAATCAAGAACGCGCCCACTGATGTCTACGCTCTTCGGAGCACTTACGAGCGATGATTTATTCATCTCTACTCCGCAGAGGGCGGAAAAAGTAGTTAGCACTGTCCAATAAAACCGGGACGATGGCGAACTTGTGGGTCTCAAGCTGGTACACGAGACGCGTCTCGTCTGCGAACATATTCACGTGGCAGTGCTTTGCTTCTAGCGCGCGTCAGGAGTACTGGGATCGTGTTTATTGCGGGAGCGCATGAGCTTGACATTCTACGCATCTAAGGTGTTGGCAGCTTTTGCGGTGAAGCCGGCGAGAGTGAGCAGAGGCCGTATGCGCTAAACGTCCTGGGTCGCAGTAAGAAGAGGGCGAAAGCGAGTCAAACTCGAGAAGTCACGCGGTGGAAGGAAGTCGTTCGGGTAGACGCATACATGGATCGGGAAGCGGAGGGAATGACACGGGACAGTGCGGAGGCGCGAAGACACGACGGGCGGGGACATACGACCGTGGGCAGGAAAGAGGGAGATCGTGGGGTACCAGGAGCCGTGCGCTCGAAGTGGGAGATACAGCAGCGACGTCGAATTTCCCGAACGAGGCGAATGCGTGAGGGAGCAAGAGAGTGGCCGTCGGGAAAGGGGCAGTGGAAGGGCGGCAGGAGAAAGACAATGCGGAATGCCGCGGTCGAGGAAAGATAGTGACTACAGTACGTGCGAGCCGAGCGGGATGTTCGGTCATGGACAGTGGCGGGGGGATGATGCCGGGAAGGGCGTGGAGGGAAGGATACGATCGACTAGTTGGGTATTGATTCTGCCGGGTGGAGTTACGAGGGGGGTGATCCAGGTGGCAGAGGGGATGGGCTGGATGGGCGCGAAGTCGTGGAGGGGACGCCAGCGACCGAGCAGCAGAAGCGATGCAAGCTAGTTGGAGCTCAAGGAGGACGAGGATCGCAAGG
>MU273990.1:0-13047 GCA_022160365.1 Vararia minispora EC-137 | reverse complement strand
CGACCAGCAGCATTGCGGCCAGGAGCTTGCGTGCGTTCCGGGTGTGCAGAACACAAATCTATCCCATGCGTGCTTGCGCATCATGGGCGCCTCTCTCCACTTCAACATGTGTAGCCTACCTTCATCCTACAGCTTCGATTCGGAAGTCCAAGACATGAAACAAACTGTCCAGAAGAACATCCTCGACATTCCCGGTCTGGAGTATGCGTGTAGGTACTGGACATCGCACCTGGTCAAGGAGCCAGCAGACAGCGGAGACTCGCGGCTACTCGACGCATTGTGGGAGTTTGGACAGGAGAAGGTGCTTTTCTGGTTCGAGGTCATGAACCTTCTCGCAGCAAGGAGAGAGTGTCACGATGGAGCGAATGCCGTCAAGAGGTGGATCGATATGGCAGTGAGTATTTAACTGCTCGCCATTGGTATTGCTGACTGGTTGATGAGCAGCTGGACACCACAACTGGTTTGAAGGCGACGTTTGCCGCGGCGTCAAGGCTTTCTATGTCCTTCCTGCAGACTGCAGCCTGCCAATCGACCCCTCACCTTTACATATCAAGCTTAGCAGTCGAATTCGCCACCAACCCTAATATTCCCAGCCGGTGGAAGAGTCGCTTTCCGGGCGTACCGCAGCTACGCTGTACTGGCGTGAACAATCACGGTGGAATTCTCACCCAGATTGATGTGAGGAGCATGGTCGAGGCCGTTGCATTCTCCCCCGACGGCATGCATGTCGTCTCGGGCTCGTGGGACCATTCGGTGCGGATCTGGGACGCGTCGACCGGACAGCAGGTCCGAAAGTTGGACGGCCACACAGAGTGGGTCACATCCGTCACGTTCTCCCACGCCGGCACGCGTGTCGTCTCGGGCTCGCGGGACCATTCGGTGCGGATCTGGGACGCGTCGACCGGACAGCAGGTCCAAATGTTGGACGGCCACACGGACTCGGTCACTTCCGTTGCGTTCTCCCCCGACGGCACACGTGTCGTCTCAGGCTCGCACGACACATCGGTGCGGATCTGGGACACGTCGACCGGACAGCAGGTCCGAAAGTTGGACGGCCACACGGACTCGGTCACATCCGTCACGTTCTCCCACGCCGGCACGCGTGTCGTCTCAGGCTCGGACGACACATCGGTGCGGATCTGGGACGCGTCGACCGGACAGCAGGTCCAAATGTTGGACGGCCACACAGGCTCGGTCACTTCCGTTGCGTTCTCCCCCGACGGCACACGTGTCGTCTCAGGCTCGCACGACACACCGGTGCGGATCTGGGACACGTCGACCGGACAGCAGGTCCGAAAGTTAGACGGCCACATGGACTCGGTCACATCCGTCACGTTCTCCCACGCCGGCACGCGTGTCGTCTCGGGCTCGGCCGACGGAACGGTGCGGATATGGGACGCATCGACTGGAGAGCAGGTCCAAATGTTGGAGGGCCACACGGACTTGGTCATGTCCGTCGCGTTCTCCCCCGACGGCACACGTGTCGTCTCGGGCTCGGACGACAAATCGGTGCGGATCTGGGACGCATCGACCGGGCAGCAGGTCCAAATGTTGGACGGCCACACGTCCTTGGTCACATCCGTTGCATTCTCCCCTGACGGCACATGTGTCGTCTCGGGCTTGTCCGATGCTTCAGTGCAGATCTGGGACGCGTCGACTGGACAGCAGGTCCAAATGTTGGGCGGCCACATGTCCTTGGTCACGTCCGTTGCGTTCTCCCCCGACGGCACGCGTGTCGTCTCAGGCTCGAACGACAAATCGGTGCGGATCTGGGACGCATCGACTGGAGAGCAGGTCCAAATGTTGGATGGCCACACGTCCTCGGTCACATCCGTCACATTCTCCCCTGATGGCACGCGTGTTGTCTCGGGCTCGTCCAACAAATCGGTGCGGATCTGGGACGCATTGACTGGGCAGCAGGTCCAAATGTTGGACAGCCACACGGACATGGTCACGTCCATCGCGTTCTCACCCGATGGCACGCGTGTCGTCTCGGGCTCGGACGACCATTTGGTGCGGATCTGGGACATGTTGACTGGACAGCAGGTCCAAATGTTGGATGGCCACACGTCCGTGATCACATCCGTTGCGTTCTCCCCTGATGGCACACGTGTCGTCTCGGGCTCGTGGGACAACTCGGTGCGGATCTGGGACGTGTCGACTGGACAGCAGGTCCAAATGTTGGACGGCCACACGGACTGGGTCAGGTCCGTCGCATTCTCACCCGACGGCACACGTGTCGTCTCGGGCTCGGACGACAATTCAGTGTGGATCTGGGACGCGTCGACCGGGCAGCAGATTCAAATGTTGGACGGCCACACGGACAAGGTCGGGTCCGTGGCGTTCTCCCACGACGGCACGCGTGTCGTCTCGGGCTCGTGCGACCAGTCCATCGGTATACTGGATGCAGTGAACAAGGCAAATCTTCAGGGCCGAGATTGGACGCTTGGCGGGAACGACTGGATCGTTGACAAGCGAACTCAAGATCGCTTGTTGTGGCTTCCCATTTATCTTCGCTCTAATCTTCATGATAAGCACACCCTACTCGTCATTTCTTGCCAGGGAAGCACCTTGGTGGATTTTTCAAAGGCTTTTGTAGGCCCTCACTGGGCAAGTTGCTATCATCAGCTGACCTAGCGCAGGCGTGTTCTACATATCTCTTACCGTACCTACACAGAAACACGGAGCTATCTCATCCCAAACCACTTATGTGTCGTGCCCTTTTGCTCCATTTTATGCTATAGGCTGTGGGAGAGGCTGACTTCTATGGTGTCTGGACTGGCTTGATTATACCAGATGAGACAGACTGCCAGTGCAATTGTACCCTGTTGATAAAGAAAGCATCTGTAGAGCTGAGTAGTCGAGATCAGCGACGGAAACACATTGGCTCCAAGCGGGCCAGTGCGCCTTGCGTTCTGCCGCACGGTAGCTTGGTCCGTCTGTGGGAGGCTCATGGGTGGTGTTTTTGGGTGATCTTAGGACAGCTAAAGTGCGTGTTTTGCAAATCGACCCAGAAGATGGGATACCTCACTAGAGACTGTTATGATGAGCAAACTTCGACCACAGCCAGAGATTGCTTACCAATCCACCCAAGCCATGACCACCGGTGGGGGCATGCGCCGTAATCGTGAATTAATGGCAATCAGAAGACACCATACTCCACGATACAGCCATAACATATGTGTGCATGGGTCTCGATTGGGCAACGTCAAACGTTCTTCTCGTGGTGGACGCGTCAGACGCATCTCGAGTCCACGAAGGCAAGACGTGAAGGTGAACAATGGGCGAGCGGAGTATGCAGTTAAAGATACAGGGTGAGGTGTCGTGTTACGACAGGGGACTAGCAGCCACGTGGAGCGAGTGGGTACCAGCGGAAGAAAAGAGAGAACAGCATTACAACAGACTAAAACGCCAGCGCGCACGACATCCGACAGGTGGTGGAAAGGTGGATGGACCCCGAAAAGCTACATCGCAGCCATACTAGCTTGCTGGAACGCACCCCGCAGAGGTATCTGCAGCGTTGGGCCCGGTGCGAATGCTGATTGCATCTCCTCCTCCAGGTTCACGTACAGAATTGCCATTTCCTTGCGCTCCTTTCCCCAGCTGTCCGGGTCCCGGAACGTGTACGTTCCCTGCTCGCCCCCGGGCACCTTCTGCGATGGCGCGGTCCCGCTCTCCTTAGTTAGCCACAGGCGGAGCTCCTTATGGTACCGCCAGTTCCGGTTGAACCTGTGGTGAGCGTGTCAGTGTAAGACAACGGATGGGGAGAGAGTAGACGCACAGCTCTTGCGCCGCGATCTCCTGCAGCGCGTCGCACGGCGCGGAATAAAACATGAAGAACAGCGTCTCGTCAGAGAATGCGGCGGCCTTGTTCGGGCCTGGCGGTGGCGGCTGCACGTTGTAGCACACGGGAATGTGGAAGTCGGGCTCGACGGAGTGCGCGGCGCTGGAGTCTGCCCAGGGCGTGATGAAGGTCGAGTACAGGTTTCCCTGATGCTGCATGTCGAAACCCATCGTGCCCAGGTCCATTCCGATCGTCGAAAAGGCCTGGTCCAAATCCGTATCTTTTATCATCGCCAGGAGGCCCAGCAGTACCCACCGATCCGCGGGCGACATGAGCACCTACTGCACGGGTGTCTGCGGCGGGGGCGGGCCCACCGACGCGCTGCTGGGCACTTGTGACGCCTCCGGGGGGGAATGCAGCCAGTGTCACCTGCTGCTGTCACTGCTGCGCACCGTTTTGGAGAGATGCCGGCGGGTACGACGCCGTCGGTGCTAGCTGGGCTACGCTTGCAGACGGCGAGCTCCACACGGCTTGTGCGGCGGCGTTGAGCTTCATCAACTGCTGCATGGGGCGCCGTCAGCCTATGTGGACCTCGGGGAGCGACAAGACGGGAAGGCAGGAAGTTGCAAGCACTCGGTTATTATGTACGACAGAATTAATGCCTACAGCACACGACACGCGATCATGCGTCGGCGCGGAGCACTGTGGACAACGGGTACGAGTCGTGGGCTGGCGAACTGTCCCTCAATGCGCCCTCAGACACCGATCTACCGATCCCAAACAGGGGGACAGAGAGAAAACATTCAGAGATTCGAGCAGATACCGAATTTCACGACGAGGGGACGGATGGACACGTACGTGCTGCTTTTCCACATCAACCTGCGTGCCATACATCCCTCACGAGCCCAAGCCGAGTAGCCCCAGCTGTTGCTAACCGTGCTGCTTCCCCGGTGCCTACGCTTGCTGCCCCAAACCATCCAACCCGGCGGATACGCGGGCTCGGCCAGTACCGGCGCTTGCCCGAGCGCGGGGAAGTCGTCGGGCGTGAAGTCGTGTGCACCTGTCGCGCTCACGCGCGTCGGGGCGGCTGCCGTGTGAGCTTGCAATACATAGGAGGGCATGCTGCTTGGGTGCGGTGCCGCGGGAGACTCGGATGCGCCAGGTCGTTTGGGTCCGGGCCGACGTCAGGCGCGCCGGGTGCTGCGGGGTGTGTGAGGGACCCGCCGGAGGGCTGTTGTGCTTGCTGTTGCTGTTGTAGCGACGGCGGATGTTACTGCTGTGATGGTTATCACTGTTGGACGAAGCCTGGGGACAGTCGAGACATGTCCGCTGCTTGGCGGCTCTGTGATTGGGGAGGGTGGGTAGGCGGGCATAAGGTTGTTGTGAGGTGCCATGTCGTGGTGTTGGTGTGGCGCTCTGAAGGGTGCGCCGGGCCCGATGCTTGGGGGACGCTGCAGCGGCTGTCGAAGGACAGCACAGATGGCTGTAGATCGCGCTTTACTCGGACCGTGCCCGTGACGCGTGATGGCTTCTGTCCGCACAACAAGCTCGTCCCACGGATGGCAGATGACGGTCTCAATGACGGACCGCGGCTGTCGCAAACCTTGACGGGTCCCTCTTATGTCCGTACCAGCTCTCTGCTTGTCCTCCTTCGTTTTGTGAAGCTGCTCCAATACCCAAGAACCTCTAGTGGTGGCATGGATTGGTTAGTGCGGTGTTCTCTCAATTCTTGCTCGCGAAGCTCATCCTACGTGCAGGTTCCCATGTACACGCTACGGCTAGTAGTAAAAATGACAGGCTAATTCAGTGTTTTCCCGAGCAGCTCGGACCCCAAGCAACGCCGCTAACTTCCACCTAACACAAGCGTACCGCACCGTAACAACAAAGATGGGATCACGTTCGCGCACGGAGAGGCTGTTCTTCGCGGTGACACACCAGACTCGCATTGACGCTATTCGTTCGACCGGGTCGTGGAGGCTCGCTGGGGAGTGTCGGCTTGCACGAGACGATATTATTTCCTCTGCGACCTCCGAGTCGTCGCATACATCGGCGGCAGGTCCGATATGCTCAAGGTCGAGGATACGCAGGTCAGGCTCTAGGTGCGTCTTCTACGCTCTCTTCAGTATTCTATCTTACGTTCTTCTCACGAAGCGTAGTCACTTCGACCTGCGCGTCCCTGCTGTGCCGTCTGGAGCAAGACCTCGATATGCCTTGCGCGACGTCTCTCAGCGTGGCGCTACCGGCGGAGCTCAATACTCGGTTACCGACGATCCCTCCTCATGTGTGCATCGGCCTCACAACTGCTGTCTCTCTATCATCGCAGAGCCGTGCTCGCGTTCTTTGCTTCTATATGGCTGGATGTCTCTTGAAGAACGACGTGCCATACACACATGCCCATATCCCCTGCAGGCCACTACAGCTAGATCGTACCTGTAGAACTCGTTAATCAGATATGGTCACCGCGCATGACCCACTCAAACAGGCTTCACGTGCTCCGACGCTCTCGATCTGTAACTTGTTCATAGACATCCTGGAAGGACCTCGTACAGAGGATAGAGCGCAAGCGACGCCATCCGTATAGACAGAGCGCAAATGCTGATGGTAAGTGCAAATTTCGTGCCAGCGTTCGGCACGATTTAGTTGGTGAGAGTTAGACTTGCGAGCGGCCGTGCGAATCAGTTAGGGAAACATACAGATTCCTCTGATTCGATGGGGTTGACTGCGGCCACTAAGAATATGCCAGAACAGACAAATGGTCTCATCTGTTGGAAGAGAATCGTCCTTTTGACGCTCAACACAAACATCGGTTGCTTGTTGCGCCCGCCGTCTACTAACACATAGTACAGCGCACTTTATCAAGGTGCTCGTTGTCATCCCGTATACTTTATTAAGGGCAAGTGCGACTGCTCGCGCTGACCCATTCGCTCATTTGAGAGGCACGGGGCCGAAGTCGCCCTGAGCTCGAGCTTCACGGGAAAGTCCTCCGAGGTATCGTTCCCCAGGACCAGCGCAAAGCCGGGAACATGCATGACCGCACAAGGATCCTGAAAAGAATCTTGTATAGCACGACATACGAACTTTGAGAGAGCTCCGACGTTTCTCGCCAAAGGGTAAGTCCGAAGAAGCGGCGTAGTGTTCTGGGCCGTTCGTCGCCTTCGGATACGCTTGCAAGAACTTGAAAGGAGATGACAGACAGAAGAGGGGGACGCCCTTGCCACACGCACCCTACTAATGCATGTATTCTCTGTATAGACAAATTGAACTCTGTGAGAGATCGCTCAAATTCACCACTTGCCTAGACACGCCGTCTCCGCTGTAGCATTGGTTCACATACGGCTGCAGGCTCGCCCGGCCCATTGTGTCTCTAAAAGAAGGCCTCTGAGAGCGTCGTGACCAATAGTCAAGCCTGTCAAAGACATCCAGGGGATGAATGCGAAGAGAAACCGAGCGCTGCGAACCAATATCTTCGTGACCTGGACATAGTGTATGCGCGTACTTCAGTCTCGATAAACGCCGCGTCGCCGCCAGACGCTCGGGAGGGGGCCCCGCCTCTTCTCGCTGATTGAACTTACGATGCACGTATGAACGCCAAACAATGGGCGTACGGAGGAAGGACGCACAAGTTGTGCACAATGATCTCCTCGTGCCGAGCACGACTGCAATTGTGAACGATGCAAGGTGGGAGGATACGAATCTTGAGGGCGTGCCGCGTCAGCGCAGAGTAGCAGGGAGAGTGGAGGCATGAAACGACATACCGGCGGCCTCGTCCTGCGTTATTGCGGTCTCACCGAACCGGTGCTGACACGGCGCCGGGAAGCGTGCTCGCGCACAGACATCATCTCTCCTTCTTGCCCATAACCTATAAAACCCAATTAGCAAACCGAAGGCAGGACAAACAGAGCGACCGTGACGCACGACGAGTGCGGCCAGAAGCAATAGCATGCATCGAGGACCTCGTTCGTGTGCTCTGTAAAGCTGCCCGTCACGCTATCCTGCAGATACAGCAGCCAGCATGCGAGCTAGTGGCCCGTCCTGAGTCAATGCGTACACGGAGACGACGCACCGGCCTGCTGCACCTGTATCCATGCCCGCCACGCCTCACTGTCCGATCCACTGAGCTGTGTCGGCGTGTTTTGTGCGCCGTGGGCATCCATCGTTGCGAGGCTGTAGAACACGAGCGGCATGCCGCGCACCCCGCTGTCAGCCTTAACTCGGGAGCGTGCGTGGGGAGGGAGGGATGCACCGCGAGCTGTCAATTCGATGAGGCCGGCGGCTAAATCTGCGAGGCGGCGATTACGACGCACGACGAGACGAGTTGCATCCCGGCGGCTGCAGGGCGTCGTTTTTTGGAGGCGTGAATTGCTTGGAAGTGAGTGCCATGGATGTCAAGGAAGAGAGGGCGTGGGTAAGGCTGCTGTGAAAAGTGCTCGAGTATTCTACGGGCGGAAGGCTTCGAGTCTCGGCATGAGCAGCACGCTCGAAATCTGTATGGTCCCATCGTGCCCTATGCTGGGTTTTCCTGCCCGTTGTCTAGAAAGCGGATGCGGATGGGTATTGCATACATGACTCATCTAGATAGACTGTATTGCGTACTGCGGTAGGGTGTGAGCCGGAGTCTTGAGTGATACGAACCTTGACAACACTCGACGCGAAAGACTCGCGAGCAATAAAAGCACCGTTACACCGTCTTGCAGTCGTCCGCGAGGCTATAAGCCAACGGCTGATGGTACAAGGCGCGGTTCCGTGTGCGCTGTGTATGCACGCAAGGGGCTGGCACAGACCCTACGACCCGAACGGAGAACGCCAGGCGACGTGGATACAATCACATACAACCAGACGGCTGGACCGAAATGAAAGGTGGAAGGACAGAGAGGGGATAGCAGCTCCCCGAATCTTCATAGCATGCAATCTGGGTTTTCACAATAGCGCAGCCGTGCTTCTGTGTCGCATGTGTTCGGGGTCGAGCACCACGAGAGCCGATGGTTGGACACACATTGGTGCATGCGCCGCCTAAAGCCTTACGATCATAAACATGCTGTACACTCGCGCTAGTGCTGAGCCTTCGCGTGCCTAGGGTGACGGAACAGAGCGCAATCGTCCGTTGGCGTAGTGCAAGCTGGACCGATCGCATGTGCAGTGCTTGCGTCAGATACACGCGATATGTCCGTACGAGTTCAAGTATCATTGCAAGGATGCCGTTCCACGAATAACAGTGCATATAAGAACTGTGAAACGGTGTATTCTTCCGCGCTTGATAGCTACTGTAGCAACTGTACATAACCAAGATTGAAACTCACATTCTTGACCAACTGCTGCCGATGGACCTCTTCTACTATACATATGAGCAACGACCAGACGAGTCCAAGCACCACGTCCGATCCGGGAGCCGACGAGATGCGTGCATGAGCGAGGGACGAAGACCGTGTCGATGTGGCAGATACCCCAGGACGATGCTGGCACGCCAACGTGATCGGAGCGCGATCGGAAGGGGCGGGAAGTCGAAGGGGAAAGGTCGGCGGGCAAGCGAGGAGGCACTCGTTTCTGGAGTGCGCAACGAGAGTCGACGAAAGAGAGAACGAGGGCGGGAGGGAAGAGATCGCGTGAGAGGATGGGACGTAGGACGGCTCGACTGTGTACGCGAGCAGCAGGGGGACGAAATCGGAGTGGGTCCACGAGGAGAGGAAGGCGGGAGAGGCAGATGGTCCGGGACAGGGAAGGGCGGAGACGACGAGTAAGGCGCACGGGCGGAGGGACAGAGCGAAGGGGACATGCATCGAGTCGTCTCCTACTTGCGCCATCGTGGCACACCCCGATTAGCCTTGTCATAGTCCTTTTGGGAATCGGGGCGGGACACGGGCTCTGCGGGGATCCGAGTCCTCGCGGTTGCGTCACTGGCCCGATCTGGCTTCTCGCGGGCTCGGACCGGCAGTCCCCGGACTCGCGACGTTCGACTTGTGAAGGGACTCGGAACAAGCCAGAAACGACCCACCGATGCCTGCCTTCAAATCGACGCGCTCGTCCTCCGCCCCGCCTGCAGTCCGCTCCTACGACGTGTCCAACGACGCTTTGGAGGGGACGTGCGAGTGCAAGTGTCGCAACGTCCGTGCTACTCTCGCTTGCTCTCACGTCGGAGAGCATACGCGCTGCTGAGTAAAGTGTTTGAAGGTATTTAGAGGTATGTCGTCTCCACGGGTAATCCGACGCTATTGACGTAGCTCACAGTAGTAGTCACGGTCGCGACTGTACCTCGTTGGTACCTCGTTGGCTCGATCTCTGGATCTTCCTCCCACTCCTCCTTCAGATGGCTCAATACAGCGTCCATCGGTATGCACCATCGCTCCTATGGCTTCCTGTACGCTCTTGCCCTCCACCATGCACGATTGGGCGCTCACGTCTCCATGTCCCTTTCCAGGATCAGGCTCTTTTTGGTCTCGTCACTCTGTCGCTCGCGCACGCTCCCCCGGCCGAACAACACAGCAATCCTCTAGCCCGCCACCGGAATCGGCTTCTGTTTCTCGGAAACTTGAATTCTGAGCAGCGCCACGACCAACTTCCACGTAGTGCGGGCACATCCCGCAACGACGAAAGCGGCATCACGCGTCGCGTTCGCGCGCGAGGAGACGCTAGTCGCGAAGTACACCAGACTCTCACGCCGACGCTATCTGTCCAACTAAGTAATGGAGGCTTGCGATCTGGTATCAGTCCGAGCGGGACGGATTTCAATTTGGGGAAGTTTCGGCGGCAAACTCAACACGCTCAAGGTCGGGTTGGGTTCTAGGTGCGTTTTTTACGATCGCTTTGGGATTTCATCTCACCCTCTTTTCACGAAGCAAGCCTTACTCGACCTGTGCGTCTCTACTGTGCTGCCTAGCCCGGGGCTTCGATACGCCTTTAGCAGGCTCTATCAATCATATCTACAGAGCTCGTTATTCAGTTACCGATGATCCCTCCCCATGTATGCATCTGCTTTACGGCCCCCGCATCTCAAGCCTCGTAGGACCGGATCCGTGCTCTCGATCCTTGTATAGCCGATTGTCTCTCGATGGCGCTGCACCCCGTGTCTGTTGCTCGTACAGGGTAGTGGAATCGCCTTACTTTGCACAATCCATTGGTTGGTGGGACCGCTGCGTGTATGGTCCATTCGAGCAGGACCCAGTTCGCCGTGTGTGCTCCGACGCCTCCGACCGGCAGCTTGTTAACAGAAATCCCGTGAGACCTCGTACAGGAGATCGAGTGCGGGCAATGCGACCCGTGTGATCGGGGCACAATTCAGGACGACGATTGAGAATTTCGTGCTACCCTCGGCGCGATTCGACTGGAGAGAGCCAAGCTCGGGAGCGACCATGCGGATCAGTCGGGAAAATCTGCGAATTTCTCTTGACTCGACAGACTGGACGGCGGCCGCTGGGATTCATGCCAGCCTGAGGGCGGGTGGATGGTGTCATCTGCCAGTGACCCTCTGTTCAATTCACGCACAGGTTAGTTGTTTCTCGCTTCCTGCGCCTCCCGTCGTCTAATCTATAGTATGATAGGACGTTCCATCGGGGCGCTCGTTGTTGTCTTATGCCTTGAGGTCAAGTACCCACTCGCGACGACGCTTTCACGAGCTCAAGGGACGCAGACTCAAGTAGTCTCGGACTCAGCAGGCTTTTCAGAAATGTACTCTGGGATACTACTCGCCGGGAATGGCGCAACTGAAGGAGCGTGCATAACCGCAGAGGTATCCGGGCCGTGCACCTTGTATAGCAGGACGGGCGATCTCGGACGGAGTTCCAGCGTTTCTCGCCGAACGGCAGGTTGGAAAAGACGGTGTGTTACACCCAGTCGTCGGTCGCCTTGAGGTGCACTTGCGGGGGAGGACACGATAGACAGCACTGGGAGACGCCCTTGCCGCACACACCCTACGAATGCATGTATTTTCGATAGACACATTGAAATCCACGGGAGCTCGCTCAGATTCGTCATTTAACTAGAGGCCCTGTCCCCGCTGTAGCATTCTTCTAGATACAGCTGCAGGCTCGCCTGACTCATTGTGTCTCTACAAAAGGGTCTCTGAGAACACGACGGTCGCGCCGTCATGTCCAATTGTTCAGCCCGTCAAAGACGTCCAGGAAATGAGTGCGAAGAGAAGCTGGGTGCTGCGGCCTGGACGTAATGCGCACGCGCACCTAAGTCTCAACCAAGTGCTGCCAGACGTTCCTCTCGGCACTTGAACTTAGAATGCACGTATCAACGCCAAACAATAGGCGTGCGGAGGAAGGACGTACCAGTTGTGCGCCATGATCTCCCCGTCCCGGGCGCGATTGCGATTGCGATTGTGAACGATGCGAGGTGGAAGGCACAGATCTCGAGTGCGTATCGTGTCGGCACGGTGTCGCAGGGAGAGAATATGAGACGGCGCATCAACGATTTCGTCCTGTGCTCTCGCGATCCCACCGAACTAGTACTGGCAGCGTGCCAGAAAGCGTACTCGCGCAGAGACATCGACTCGCTCGCAATCTACGAAGCTTCATTAGCAGACTGAGGGCGAGACAGGGGAAGCAACGCACGACGAGCGCAGCGCACGACCAGAAGCAATGATGCACATCGGGTACCATATTCATGTGCCCTGCAAAACTGTCCGTCATACCGTCCCACAGATACAACAGCCGGAACGCCATCTCGCGGGTTTCCACGCGCATCAGGCGCGCAATTTGTGTGATGTCTGGCGTGACAAGGTGGAGGGTCGTGGCAGCGCAGTATGTGGGCCCACCCTGCGCGAGCAGGTCAGTTGCTGCATGGAAGGAAAGCGAGATGCGACAACGTACCAAGCGCCTCGCCACAGCCCAACTCCTCGTGCCCGTCTTCATACACCTAAAACTAGGATATGTCAACTCGGGCGCGGCAGGGCAGGGACGGGCGACGCACCCTAAAGAGGCGGATATAGTCCTCTGCGTGCGGGGTGTCTGCGCCAGACCTGTCATCGAGGAGGCCGCACACGACGAACGCACGGGAACGCATCCGCAGGTCGGCCTTGTCATGAACCTGGATACTGTGCCGTTCAGCGCAGCCTGGGGAAGCAAGGAGATGAAGGGGAAGGAAGGGGACAAAGCAGCGAGGTAAGATAGACGCACCCTCCATCGACCCCATTGCAAGCCCGAATGGAACACACAACCCTAGCCTTGCCCAGCTACCTGAAGTCGTTGCGCAAGATCGTGAGTGGGGGCGACGCACAATATGCCTTGATGAGATGCGGCGCCGAAGCGTTCGTGTAGCTCGGCTGT